>JAQFZL010000947.1:0-12274 GCA_034695685.1 Galumna lanceata
GTGACACACATTACACTTGGTCCTTTTAGCCTTTATTGTTCCAAGATGAACCAAGTTTATATGGCTAAATAAATAATATATTAACATTTCTAATATAGATATAAGTTTTTAGGTCTTAACCGAGTTAGAGTTTCTTCAGATTTTAATATTTTCGGACATAAATCACACTCATGAGTAGTTTTGTCCGAAGGTCGACAATTGTTTTTTGGATCAACAATTGGGATAATATTCTGATCAGAATATTTATTAGCCAAATCTTTTTCTATTGCATTGGAATCATTCAATGACAAAAGTATGCCTTTTGTTCCAACTTTTTGCTTCAGACTTTTGTTATCGTAGGCTTTGTCCGGATGCTATGAAAAATAAAAATATTTCATGACTTAAAATTTTAATAATTCTTAAAATTATTATAAACATACATATGTTTTGACATGGGTAGCCATCCCAGGCAAATGAGCCAATTTATTACAAAAAGGACACCGGTATTTTCCATAACGTTTATTGTTGTAGTGAATCCGTTCCAAATGGCTGTTAAAAAATAAATTTAAATTTAAATTCAAATAAAATTTTCTGTTTTCAGTAAAAACATACGTATATAGTACTTGTCGAGAAGTATATTCCCTATCACATATTTTGCATTTATAACCCAAATACTTAATAGTTTTATCGACAAAACTTTCGTCCAAAACATTATCTTCAGGGACACTAATGTTGGAATTGTTTGCATCCATATTTTGATTGAATTATAGAATAAACAGAAAATTAAATATCAAAAAGTTTTATACAATTTATTGGCCAAAAAAAGTAAACAATCAATTAATTATTCAAATATAAAAAACCAATAGAAGACATCGCAATACACAAACCAAAAGACTGAGCAATAATTTTAAGAATTCTTAAAATTAGGGTGTTATCTGATAGCTATCAAAGAGTTACAACACAACAATAATATAGTTATTTTGTTATAAACTCTTATTTTTGGGAAAACCCAAAACACATGAATTTGAGTCATGTTTATTGGAATCGCTAACATTATATGATTGGTATGATTTGAATGTAAGTATTCTTTTATTGATTTAATATGTGTTAAAATATATTTGACTTTAGAATAGGATACTAAACACAACTTATATCAATAATAGTCCATAGTTTTTGAAGCCTAGATGAAACCAAACATGCTGTCTAATGCATATTTTTAAAGAAATAACTAAAGATTTTAATAATAATTTGTTTGAAAATATTTAATTAATAACAAAATTTAGTTCATAATAATTCCTAAAGTTTTTTATGACCTAAAATTTGTTTTAAAATACTTTTTGTATAACTATCTGTTAAACTTATTCTGTTTATGAATTCATAAACAAATAACGTAACCATATTTTAAAAAAGTGTTTAGAATTATTAACAAACAGTTCAATCGGTAATCAAAGCTTAGGGTTCTATATCTAATAGAATTTTGTAACTATTTATTTGAATATCACTTTATGCGTACTATTGTGTTTTAGTTCAAAAACTTATTACCCATAGTATTAGTTGAGTTCAGTCTTATGACTATACGTCTGCTATTAGCTGTGATTTTGAAGACAATTGTTTGATTTCATCAAAAAATAACAACAGAACAGTACATAGTATAGCTAAAATATTCTCGTGAGTCTTTCAATCTTTAGCAGTGAGTTTTAGCAGCAATTTTGCTTTCAATGGTTATCCTCGAGTATAACACCAGAAACTAGGGTTTGATCTCTACGTTTAGTCAACAGTACTCCACAAGTACTGTAAACATAAGTTCATTTTGGATGCATAGCCTCAATATATTCGCTTGAATTGGCGGAGAGCCACCACTGGCACCACCTGTGCCACCGCTCCACTCATCTTATATTCAAATTGTGAATCCAATTATGGAAAATGACCTGAAATGAAATGCAAGTCCTGTTCAAACGCTGGCATAAAATGAATTTATATGAGTTATCGAAAGATTTTCTTCAACTCTTCTAAACAACTCCAATGACTAACTTTTTCAAAGTCTGTACTCTATTATTATTATTATTACATTTCTCTTTGCTCTCAACCAAAGGTATTGTTGATCCAAAGACCAGAATCCATACCAAAAACACAATAAATGTTTTGTGAACACAAAATTGATTAGAAGATCAATACTCTGTTCCATAAAATTGTATTTATTGTGCAAATATTGGCGCGAATTAAATAAAAGAGATTTCCATTCGTGTGATCACATATTTTAGGCAAAAAACTAAATTCAATGAGTTTTAGTGATCAACAGCTGACGATTGATTCAATCAATTGGTATATAATCTGTGACACAACAGACACTAATGTGGACACAAATGAACAAACTTTGCAAACTGTGCACAAAACCATTATTGATATCCATTCAGTTCTAATGTCTTTTTCTTAGTCTAAAGAATTTATAAATGAGTTAACATTCAGTAAAAAAATGAGTGAAAATTTTTTATTAACTTTCATTTGTCTCTTTTGAATGAAAATAAATACAAAATCCTTTACTAAAAGAAAATCATTTCATCAGATTTTAGTAAAATTTAGTCTTTTTTTTCATAAAATGAAATCTGTTTCGAATCGCTTTTGATTTCGTGAAACAAATTTTAGTAAAAGTTATGCTATTTTCGAGTTAATGGAAAACTCAGATAATTATAGATTTGAAAACAAATCAAAATTCATATGAAGTACAACTTATGAAATTGACAATTGGGTGTGCCTTAAGTGTTGGTTATGCACATCATTTGGATGATTGCATTGTCCACTAAATCAGGAACTGACCTATCGTGCAGTACAGTCGTACCACTCATGAAGTATTCACTGATACGATTGTGTGAATTATTTGCACACAAATGTATAAAACAAGACAATAACAGACAGAACCACAAATTGAGTCTAATTTATGACAATCGCATGCATTTCACCATTGAATGGATGTCTGCAATCCGTTAAATAAGTTTTGCTTTTCTTACACTTCACTTCACTTCATCTAAAAATGACTTCGAAATTATTTGTTATCAATTGAAGAGATGTGCTTTTCTCGTGCCCTTTATCCGTAACTAATGTCTGTCCACTTGAGATTACAACCATTTTTGACAACTCTCTGACCAAATACTTTATTCTAACAAAACAACGAATTCATCGTTTAATTAATTATATAAAATCGTCGCCAAATAATAATTAAATTCAATTCAATTCTAAGAGAATTAGAAAAACCTTTATATTTAAACAAAATTTAATTCACAAATTGAGTCCATTTCACAAATAACTAATTTTGCAAGAGTTTAATCGGGTGTTTAAATGTGTTTAATCGAATTATTCATTAAATTTATTGTATTTTAAGTTTTAAATAATTATTAATAGTTTTGATAATTGCTTTTATAACATATTCACTATTTTTTTCTCAATAAAGTTTTAAAGTATTGCCATTTGATGTTATAATTAAAGTTCAACAAACAATTTGAGAGAAATATTTGACTTTTTATTGAAATTAATTAAAGTGTTCTCCGAAGCAATTAAAGAGATTCCTATTATTTTTCAAATAATCGCTTAAATGAATATCAGATCAGTTTTAATACAGTCTTTATATATAGAGTCGAATTGGAAAAAGAATTGGGAAAAAAAGGAGAATTCATAGGTTATGTTCTGTAGTGATGTGCTGTTCACTGGAAATTTTCTAATACTTTACTTAAATTGTCAGTTGTGTTGGCGTTTGAAACGATTTTGCAATTTTGAGTTAAAGAATAAGTTTGTGATACTATGAAAGTATGAAAGTTTCAATTTTGTCACAAAAACTCGAACTGAATTTATTCGATTCCGGTTTTGGGCCATAAAATGTATATATTCTATGAAAAATGCAAAACTTTATTTGTAGTCTTAGAGTAGAGGCAAAATAGTCAACATGTGTGAGAGTTGAGCACAGGTTCAAACGCAAAATGCATTTGAATATATGTTTAGGTTAATATGCATAACGTATTTGGATATATGAATACTAGAACTAATACATGACTGCATTCCATTTGCAATACAGTACTCCAATTCATATCAAACATTGAAATCAATACACAAGTAATACATCGGAGCAAAAGTGCACAAAATGTTTGGTCATCTCATAGACAGCGCACAGATATTTTGACAATTTTTTTAGTCGACATTACTTTTGATTTTTCTATCGTTTGGCTCTTTTGCTGCGATAGTCGACGACAAAAGTGTTTTTTCTTTGGAAAAGTTTTCAGTAAAAGTAAAGTTAGTGATCATAATAATCATCATTTGATGTCAATGACAAATGTAATATACCGTACATTATATAGAAATTTATTTTCCTCCTCTCAATACTACTTTCACTTTAATGGCTCAAAAGCACAGTCTGTGTATAATCTGTTCATTTTATATATACATAAATATTTGAGTACAACAGAGACCGAACACAGTTTGCCATTGAATTAAAGTAACTCTATTTTTAGGCGAAATAAAAACTATTATTCTGTAGACAATAGAGAGTACACAACATTAGAATTAGATGCAGAGGTTGTTCACAAAAATGACATCGCATTGATTTAATGGTCATCCAGGGATAACACCAATCGCTACAGGGATGTCCTCTTTATTTACTTTCAACAAAACTAATGCTTATTTCCCTTTTAATATTCATTTCATTGTTTTAATTGACTCTTATTTGAAATAAATGAAACGTTAGGTTTATTTTGAATTTCAAATTAAATCTAACCTTTCATTTAAAATATGGATCTCATTATTAAGATATGTTTTTACCAAATCTATAATCATTATATCTATAATAAATATACATTTAGACAAGGTCAATCAAGGAAAACCATTCAAAAGTACCACAATATATATTACTCTATTTTGTATATTTCATTCATTTTTTATTTTTCATTGAATAGATTTTAGAAAAACGGACTGACCTTTCCTTCAATTTTATATTGATTTTATTCCTTATTATTAGTGGTAAAATCCCTGATTAGTCTCAGACCACTAACTAAGACCTAATATGTTGTGAGTTCGGGGGTTTTGTCGATCGTAACGACTGTCATAACCAGTTTTGATTATTTCTGAAATATGGATGAATTTAAGGATTAAAAACTAAGAAAAATTATGACTTAAAAGGTTTTGAAGATTTTAATCCATTATTAATTAATGAAATTTAATTTAATCAACGAATGAATCAAAATAAATGTTATTAAATTGAATTCATTAAAGAAATGAATTAATTAAGTGTTTATCTCTTTCGCCACAAAATGTATAAAATTTTTATAAAATAAATATTTAAAAATCCAAAAATAAGGACTTTTTATAGAATAACATTAAAAATGAATATAAGGAATAAAAATTGGATTTTATTTTGATTGTTATTTAATTGATTTGAAATAATAAGTTTTATTCATACGTTTAAATACATAGATTTCCATATTTTTCATAACTCTGGTTAAACACAACTGAAAATTTCAATTTGAAATCTTTCAAAACAAAATACAAAAGTCTTATATTAACTACATTTTAATACAGTTATTGTAAATAGGGATGGTTACGAAATACCCCGGGCATAGAATCAAAAATTCGGTAAAATAACCCCTAGAATCGAGTGTCGGAGTACTCCCAACCCTTAGAGCTCAGATTTTTTTTATTTCGAGAAAAATATAAATTTTTACAAAATATTGACAAAATAATCGATAAAAAGCATTATTTCGAAGTTATTTAATGCATTTAAGGTTAAATACATCCGTTTTTGAAAGTACTTCGCAAATATCAAAAGCGATTTAAAAACATAAATTGACTAAAAAATAAAAATATTTCCTTTAAATTAATAAAATGTTTTTCTACTCAAAAATGATATATTATTCACCAAATTAATTAAAAACAAAGAAAAAACGTCATTTTTACCAATTGTTAAGGTTTTTTTTGTTAGAATCTAAAATACTCCGGCTAGCAGTGAAACCAAAATATCTTACCATAGAATCGATACTTTCAGCCATCTCTGCATCTCTGCTTTTATATGATATTAAACACTTTTAATTACTTTTAATCTAAACAATACTTCAATTCATTCCAAATAAAGTCTTATAAATTGAAAATAAATAAATTTAAATAAAAATAATTTAAAATTGTAGTGAATATGAATATGAAAGCATGGATTTTAGACCGAGATATGACTCATGGGCACAAATTATAAGTTAGCACTAATAAAATAAATAGTGTTACCATTTAATAGTGACTCATTATTAATGACTAAAAAGGTTTTATTGTATTAATATATTTGTTATATTAATAAATGGTATATAAAAAATTAGGAGAATTGAGTCGAGAAAATATATGGTTTGGAATTTTTCAGTGAATACCTGTTGGTATTAAAGTGAAAGTTTAGGTATTTATTGATTTTTAAATAAAGTTTTGTCAATTGTGTTGAGCCTCAGGAGATTTACACCGTTTCTAATGTTAATAATAGTTTAGAATTAAAGTTTTGGTATATATTTGATGTGAATAAGAGTTGCGATTTTCCAATCGATTGTATTGTAATCAACGCTTTTGTTAATTCGAATTCACTTAAAGTTAGAAAAGAAGAGACTCTTAGAGTTTAAGAATAACTAAATGAAGGTATGTTCACATCTAATGCATAACTGAACCCAATGTAATGATTGCGTTAATAATGATAGGACTGAGTTTTGTCTCTCAATACTATAGAATTGGCGATAGAGTACTGTTAAACAAATGGATTCGTCAGCTAATTACCAGTCATTAGTGAACTCATAGCGTTTCACATCATTAGAGAATTAGAGGAAAAGCGCAGCTCATTCTCATTCTCAACCGATGAACCCTAGGTTTTATTGCAATTTTACGTTTAGAACATATTTCAACATTTGATTCTCATTTCACTAAATGAATACTTATGTTGAGATAAAGGACTGATCCAATGAATTACTGGCAGTTCCTTCTCTTAACTTTTATACTATCAGTAAAACAATGTTTATTTGATTAAAATTTATATATAAATGATTTAGTTTTTCAAATGGAAACCAATTTTTCTGCTAATGTTTTATAATTCAAACATATCTAATGTTATCAAAGACGGGTAACTTCTATAATAAGAATAAAAATATATGAAGAGTGAAGAGTGAAGAGCAACAGAAGATAAAGCCTCGAGCAGTGAATAATATAATGACGGAAAGTAACAGAACATCAGTTTTGGCCTCTAATAAACTCAATGGGAATGAATGGCAATCATTGCAATCATTCATTTTGTGTATCATTTTATATACATCTTAAATCTGGAATAGTATCAAGGTAAAATGGGGTGCCTTTATACAATCTGAACGAACTGTATGAATTCAGTTTAAATGATGTTTATTTCGTCTAATTCTGGTTTGAGTTTGAGTTCAATTAAATCATTTGTTGTTTTATTAGACAACTGGTCAGCAATCCTTTAGTACCAAACTCTAACTTATTAGTGTTGATCAGCCGCTCATCTATTCATTCGTTGCTTTATTCGTCTTCGACATCATTATCTGATGATTGGATTTTGGTATAGCCTTCCAAACGAGTGCTTCGCTCATAACATCGTTTATGAAACAAAACAATATTCTTATAATAATAGTTACAAACGGCTCAGACTATTGACTGGCTTTCAATGACTGCCATTCCTTTATCGGTAACTCTGTATCCAATTGAAAATATATCTGTTCGAGGAATAGAGGAATTGAGTCACTCAATGGACAACCAATTGTGCGTTCGATGCAATGATGCAAACAAATTGAGAACAACTTGTTTTGAAACGTTTGTGGCCTAACTATTGCTGTTCTCTCCCTTTGCTCTCTCTCTCTCCCCTCTCTTTCTTTTTCTCTCTCTTTCATTGTTTGTTTGGCGTTCTATTCTTTTATTAATCAATGATTTGGTCAATGATTTCAACAAATATAAGTTAAGAAAATAAACAATACAATCAAAAACATACTTTGCTTACTAAGACTTAATTTATGATACGGTTAGTCCTCAACTGAGTAAAAGATGTTCCCAAAGCCTTAAACTGAAGGAAAGTTGTACTGAATTGGGATTTGTAATGATGTAAGTGGTGTGAGTAGTATGAGTAGTAGTGCCAGTGTTGTGAGCGGTCTAAACTGTTCTGGCAATTATGTGACGCATAACAGACCTAAATATCTTATATTAAATGTTATTTTCAGAAAAAAAATGAGAATTTTCTAAAACAGAGAAAAATATTTGGAAAAGAAGTCGATATAAAAGTCAAGAAAAAGAACTGGAGTTAAGAAATGGCAGTACTTTTAGACTAGACTTTGATCTGGTGTTGTATGCGTTCCACTACAGCTCTGCTCAATTTATTTGAGAGGAATCCCTATGGAATGTGTTGGCAGTGTGTCCGTGACGTATTCCAATTGATCAGTGAAGGTTTGCCTGCAGTATACCATCACAGAGGGGTTTCTTTTCCAGTATTATTCCTATTATTCTTATGCCAATTGACGTGCTTTGCATCGCATCGCTTCCTATTTGTGGTTCAGACCAATACTTGAAAGTATATTCGTTTTATAATAGAATGAGTTAATGTATTTGATATCCAATACTCTATTTCTCTCTTCGACTCTCTTATTCTCAGTGCACTTTCCATCTCTGACTGACTCCCTCTCCATCTCTCACTGACTGACTCTCTTTTGGCTCTTCTTTATCTGTTTTGTGTTTCTTTTGTTCAATTTTCTCCAATGTTTTGCCATTTCTTTTGATGCTTTATTTCCTGAGGTTTTCGATTCAGAATTAAATAATGACCGTTAAGGGCATCGCTTTTCTTATCATTATATTTAAGATTCGCTCACAACTCATGAAAACATCTATTTGTAGTTCCAGTTATTTGAAATTTAATGGAAATTAATCCCATTTTTGTTTAAACTTGTAATCAATTCAATGTACAAAACGAGCATTAATTTCATTTCACTGAATATTTCTTTTATAATGATTTTGAAAGTTTGCCTAAATTTGAACCAATGGTTGAAACAATAGTTGAATCAATGGTTGATTCGTTAAATAAATAACAAAAATATATTCAAATTCGATAATTATTTAAGAAAATAAAGAAAGAAATGAATATTTAGTTTTGTTTCATGAAATGGAAATAATGGCACAACAAAGAGAAGGGAAGGTTTGTGTGAAGGGTATAATGAAATGGCTTAATATAAATAAGCGTCAACTGAGACGAGAAAGCGAGAGATGGAAGAGTGAGTTGAGTAGTGAACAAATATCCCACGAGAGATCTTAAAGGCATCACGACTTGAACGTCAGCAACACTGGTATGTGCATTGGTATGTGTGCACCAGTTGCTCTCATAAAGCTCTCCTTTCCAATTAGTTGTGTTTTGTATTAGATGTTCAATTGGTTTACGTGCTTTCACTGATGTCTGTACTGTCTTTGCTGTCTGTGCTTCACAACAAAATTGGCTCTGAGCTACTCATACACTAAAATACAATCATTGCTATCAGAACACAGACTAATGCACAACAGTTTTGAGGATTGGAGGCATCCAAACATCAATAGAAACAAAAAAGAATAAGACTTACACTTAGGCTCATATATTGTCGAAATACAAACTTCAATACACTTTCAACAGAAAAGCGTTAAATAGTAAAACACAATCACACAAACAACAAGTCTTTTCTCAATCCACAACATATTACCAATTGTTAGATACAGACATAGAGAAAGAGGAAGAGGGAGACAGAGAGAGTACTATTGTGTTGTTTCATTTGATCTAATTTTTGTGAAATTCTTGTGTGAATTCGCAAATATTGTGTAGAATAAGAAAACATCGATAAAACCAAAGCTTATCAGATGTCAGAGAAGTGAATGTTTGGGCGATTTATGTAAATTCGAAATCAGACTTTTGAAGCCCTCAAACACTTCGTGTCTTAGACTGGAATATGTCTTAGACTGGAATTCTTGATGTAAACCACAAACACCTTTAAGTCTAAAAACATATTTACATAAAATAAAATAAATTTTGTTCTTTTGCTTTGAATCTCTGTTTCAATTGAATACTTAAAATTGACTGCAATTGACTTCAATTGACTTCAATTGATTTCAATTCTGAAAATCTCCAAATTCAATGGATAAGATTAAATGAGATTATTGGGATTAGCATGCTACAATTTTTGGGATTCTAATAATTTATTATTATATAATTTGTGAATATATCTAAAGTTGTGATGAATTTCTCGACTCTTTTTTCTTAAGTTAAGAATTGAAATATATTTGAGAATTAAATTTACTTCTCTTCACGATATCATATAAAGGGAAAGAATCAAATTTTTGACGCTATTCTATAAGAAATGAAAGTTAAAAACAAAATGAAAATAATAATCATTTACTCAAAAACATTAGAGATATAGCTTTGAGTGAATTGAATGCTCCAAAAGTTAATAAAAGTGGAAATTGTCTTATTTTGTGTATAAAAAATGTATGTAATACTAGAAACTGGCCTTTTGTTGAATTTCGATTCACGTTCTTATATAAAACTAGTGTACGACCAGGTGTTAGACTCTACCAAAGAGAAAGTGTCTTAAATAAAGTGTTTTGTAATCATATCAACATTTTTTCTTATTTTGAGGAAAATTTTAAATTGAAAATCATATAAAAGAAATACTTTTTCTTTAATATTAACGAACAAAAACTCAACTCTTGTTTTAGAGTTTAAAGTTAATTGATTTTGTTGTCAAGAATTTATAAATGTTTAAAAGTTATCTTGCTCAACATTTTTCAATTTATTTCAATTGTTATCATATCTATTGATAAGACTCTATAAGTAGTTAATTAAACTTTTGTAGTATTTTTCAATGAATTTTATGGTCACAACTTTTCAACCGATTCTTATTTTAAAGGCTTTTTAAATGAATCCTTATTTATAAGATAAGGTCTAATATGCGGTCAGAAAATGTATTGCATTCATATGAAAATATTTTTGGTTTTGTCCTTAGAATACATGGATGTGCAGTCATTATATATGTAGAGTAAGTATTGATGCAAACACGCCATCATTTGTAAGCAGTGTTGGCAACACATTCCCATTTGTATTCTAAAGAGCAGTTCCCAGAGTTGATGGACTTTTTCCGGAGTTTCGATTTTACACAACTTTTTCAAATTTATTATATTCTCTATAATAGTATTTTTTTAACTGTTTTTCTTGTTTTCCATTTTATGGCGAAAACTTTTGGTCTATTATTAGTTGAATATAAAAACTTTTGTTAAGTTATTCTCTTTTATTCTTTGCGATGATATATGCGTTTAATATTAAGTCATACATAAAGTTATATTCATATAGATTTGTCACTCAATGGATGAGTCGCACAAATCTCTCGGTGTCTTAACTGTGCAGAGCAACAGTATGTCAACATCAGTATTCACCAGATGTATGCCATTATAGAGTAGACCCAGGGATGCATTTATGAAAATAATGTTTATGGAAGTCATAGCAGTCGAGTTGGCAAATGTGCCGCCGCTCTGACGATAGCTATGTTTCACTCAAGGATTTACTGTTGAGTAAAAAACGAATAACGTTTTCGAGTCATTTGTCAGGAATTTAAGTTTGCAATCAGTCAACTCTTAATGTATGCAATTCACAGGTACTGCTATGCTATGAATCTTGAGTTTTGAACAACAATTTTAAAAACAAATCTAAATATAAAACCATTTTCAAGGGATGATATCATTGGTTGCCATTTCAAACACTTGCAACCATTCCAATGAATTATTCCATTGACTCCATTCAAAGCCACTTTATATCAATAATGATGAGCACAGAATAGCGGCCATAAAATCTAGATATTTGTGGATGACTTCTTATTTAACTGAACCACATTTCATTCAATACAATGACTAAATGGCGTCCAATAAAGTTTTGTCGCCGACATATCAAAAGCCTTTCAAATCTGTGACCGTTTACACAATAATACCACATTTTGACGCAGTTTTACATATTCCTAGAAATTGCCTCAAAAATTTTACATCATTTCAACCTAATTCACATCTTCTCTCTCTCTCTCTTTCTCTCTCTTCTCATTTGTGCTTTATTTTCCATTTTAGTGTATGTTATCTTCCGAGCCATTTAACAATAGGCCGACACAAAAGAATGTGAATGTTGTGAATGTAATGATTTTTCTTTACTCGAAACTCGTATAATAGTTTTTACATATAATAAGAACCAAAATTATTGCACTTATAATGACTGCATTAAAATTGTATGTCTCTTAAAATGAAT
>JAQFZL010000948.1:0-12273 GCA_034695685.1 Galumna lanceata
TGTTTTAATCAATTATAAAATTAAATTAAATAATTAAAGTTATAATAAGTTTATTCAGTTTAAAATTAAAGAAATTAAGCATTTTATTCAAACATTTCTGTTTTAATAGAATAGGTTCCATATGGATAGCTGGAGAATTGTACCTGGTTATATCGAGGTTCTTGTTAACTCGAGAATGATAAATCGAGGGCAGACTGTACTTTCATTATTAAAAGTTTACCCTTCCTATCCTATGTATCATGGTCAAATTCTAATAATAATATAAAACACTGACCAAAGGCTATCAATGATTACAATTGATATGAAATCGATTTCAATAACTTTATTAAGAATTCAATAATAATATTTGGTATTATTTTTAGTCAATCATTACTTTTAAGATTAGTCGGCGTTAAACCCATTAAATTATCATTAAATTCTTAACACAAGCATTAATTGACACAATTATTTATAGTTTACTCAAATGATTAATAATTAAACCTAAAACCTTATTACTGTTAAGATTTATGAAATGCTTAATTATATACTTTATTTAATGTGAGTATTGTTTAATGCTTTACTCTAATAATAAGTGACTGTACTTATAAAACCAATTTTATTACTAAATGTTATTAAGTATTTTCTCAATTTTCTCCCCCTTAATGCCAACCCATGGTTTAGATTTTGGAAACGATAGGTGACTCCGACCCCTGGAAAAGTTCAACTTTTAGTAAACAAATGGATAAACATTTGATAGAATTGTTTAATAATTATTTAATTAAGAGATAAAACTATTCGACAAATTGAGACAAATATCTAATTTTCAGCCAATAATAACTTTTTCCGCTTTTCTTTTGCTAAAAGTATTGATTGTTTAAATAAATTACAAAACAATTGAATTGTGACATATGTGTCGTCGTTGGCCGGAATCGGATATGTTATCAAAGTTGGATCACTATTAGTGTCGACCACTCCTACAGTCGGTATCAATAGTTTAGCGGAATCGATGACCGCCGGATGTGTTTCAAAGACATTATTCATTGTATTTAAGAATATGACTAAATCGGGTAAACGAGTGACCGCACCATAAAAATTAGTTGAATCATAAAATGAGGAACTCTTCCAATGACGACAACTACTATATTCTCCGCATTCTTTTGCCATTCGCTCGACTAAATGACCCGTCTTTTAGATACAATATCTATATTTAGTCGAATTGCAGTAAAACATTAAAAAATGCTTACATTCGGCGATCGGTTAATGAAAAGAATGATTCCTCCCCTGAAGGCGATGTGAGCCGTAAAGTTTAGCGCTTCCCTCAATCTTTGGGCCGTTTGGTCCAAATCAATGATCAGATGACCCAAACGCGACCCAAATATGTATGGACTCATTTGCGGGTTAAGAGTTCCCGTTTTGTGTCCCAAATGAGCTCTCGATTCAAACAATTTTCGGACCGAAAAAAGTTTATTTACCCCAAAATAATCCGATTGTTTTAACGACTCTTCATATGATTTATTTATAAGCGAATCCTTGAATGTCTCCTCATTTAACTCCGTTTGCAATGAGTTTTGTGTCCATTGATTCCCATTTAAAGAAGTCTTCAGTTGTCGAACAATTAATTCATTTGTTTCGAAACGTTTTAATGAATTAAATGCTTTAAGAGATTATTAAATAAATTTTAATTTTGGTTTAAATTAAAGTTTAAATTTCATTAAAATTTACCCTTAATTTTGAGAAAACGATTCATTTTATAATAAAATTTAAGTTTTGAAATATTTAAATACAAAACACGTTTTGTTTACAAATAAACGGAGTTTTAAAGTTTGGGCACAAATTACATACAATTAATTAAATAAAGATATGTCTCAACTCAGGACTCATATAAATATTTAATCAATTTTTTAAAAAAAATTAGTAAAAAAAGTAATTTAATGAAAATTAACTCAAAATCGGACCGAAGTTTATAAAAGTTTAAGTTTTAATTATTCGTATTTTATGTGAATGAGAGCTCTCTATAAATGTTGAGTAAATGTTTATGTCTCGAGTCTATGGGTTTTAAGTGAAAACATTTGGTCTTTTAATAAAAATTATTAAATTTATGTTTAATTATCATTAAAAGATTATAACTTATAAGTGATGAAAATGAAGTTAATTTTAGTCTTCTTTCAAATAATAAATATTTAAATTAAGTGAAACTTTTTAGTCTTAAATCCAGAGATAATTCAATGTTTAAACATTGAAAACATAAACAAATAAAAATGTAAACAAAATATTAAAAGTATTTTTTCCTAACTTTTCTTAAATGGATTTGAATTAATACCAAAAACCAAAGATTAGTCTAAATGTGGGCCAAATGTTGTGTCAAAATAAAATTTCAGTCAACTCTTCAAGTTATCACTTCCCCAGTCATTCAAAAGAGATAATTAATGGCTATTTTCTGGAAGAGAGCCGTACTTTTGTTAGTGTTTGTAATCGCAGTCTTACAGGTATTACATATTTTTTGATAAATATTTACGCTTTTTATGTAATTTGAATGCAATTAATTTAATTGAATTAAAGGTAATTCATATGACTTTATTGAGTCGATTGGAGGCTAAAAGAAGTGAAAGACGTAAAAGAGTAAAGACTTTAAGTGAAGAACTCATTACAGAATACAATGAGTTTGACGTCGAAACCGATCGGAAAAGAATGCATGAAATGGTGAGAAAGACCAGTGTTTTAGACTCTTCTGGTGAATACCATATCATCAATTTCCTGATCCGCTGTCAATCGTTGGGTTCTCGTAATCACATCCGTCACGACATTAGTCTCATATCGCAGTCAAGTGTCTCTCAATTGCATAATTTGGGTCTTCTGTCCCATCGATGGCACGGATTATTTTCTGTGACAGTATTCGCGTTATCGCATGACATCCCTTTAGCCATTGAAACCATATTACTCTTACGTCGATGCTATCCATCAATTCGTCAGAACACAAGTTTTCATTTGGTTTATCCGTTAAGTGTTCCGAAGCCGGCGATCGGCGCCACAACTCTTTCTCCTCGACTATCAATTGATGTCATTTCTAAAGAAAAAACTTGTGAACGAATCGAAAGTTTACTAAAATCTGTTCAATCAAATCAAGTAAATTACGGTCACTCAGGAGTCGCATATCCTAATAATCTGTTGCGAAACGTCGCCCGAAGAAATTGTTTGACGGATTACACATTTGTAGTGGACATCGATCTCGTGCCCAATCAATATCTTTACGAACAATTCTTTGAATTTGCGCAACAAAATGGACTCTTTTCAGAGCAGCAGAAAAAAGATAAAGTAGTTTATGTGGTGCCGGCATATGAAGTCAATACTATTGCCGATCAAATTGATCTCAAATTGGAAACAACGAACCAATTGATACCAAAAGACAAGAAAGAGTTATTACAAATGATTGAATCAACGAATGCCCGACCCTTTTATATAGATTTGTGTTGGAAGTGCCAAAAATATACCGATTATGAGAACTGGCAAAAACACTCGCCCTCTGATAAGTTTGGCATTTTGTTTGAAGTTTTATGGAGAGACCCCTGGGAACCATTCTATATCAGCTCCAATTCTGTTCCCCTTTACGACGAACGCTTCCGTCAGTACGGCTTCAATAGAATCAGTCAAGTAATCCATTTTTATTTTAATCATAAATTATATTAAAACAAAAACTTTAGTACCGATTAATAACCGTTTAATTTGTAAATTAGATTTTTGTATCAAATTAATGATTCTTTAATTTATATAATACAGTTAAACCTCTCAATAGTAAACGCCTCGCAACGGGAAGTTTGGTTCACTATTGGGAGGTTTCACTGTACACGAAAAGTAAGCTAAACGTGTAGGGAAGAAATGAAAATATTAGGCGAAGACTAAAGAATTTTACTAAAATTTTGAACAATATTTACACTAAAAGACATCATAAATACTAAAATAACATAATCTTTGATTATTTGATAGGTTTGTGAACTACATATCTCTGGATTTAAGTTTTCGGTTATGAATAAAGCATTTGTTATACACAAAGGATTCAAAACTGTCGGCTCTTTCCATAAGGAGAAGGATTTAGAACAGGAAAGGAATCGGGCGCTCTTCAGACAGTTTAAGTCTCAACTCAAAGATAGATATCCAGAATCTTCTCGTCGTTGTTATTAACATTTCATTAATTTATTTATATTTTTGTCGGATTTTATTTTGTTTTGTTTTAAATAAAGTTTTTTTTTAAAAAAAAATTCTATTTCTAATTACAATCAGAGGAAACCATTTATTCATATCTAAAAATAATATGAAAAGTTTTGTTTAAAAAGATTTAAACATTTCTTACGGATGTTTTCATTGATTTAGTCAATGGATCGACAAAACCATTAATATTAAAGGCGAGCATATGTTTAATAATATCTTCGATATCCTTAACGTTATTTTTGATCCAAACCTGATTTTTAAGACTAGAATCAAATGAAGTGGTGTTTAATTGAAAACAAACGAAACCCAATGAAAAATCTTTAGGGTTAATGAAAACGCATTGAATGGGTATCGGATCCGGCAATTCTTTGCCGTTTATGTCATTACCATATGAATTTCGGGCAACAGCTGTGGCATAAGCGTAGAGATAATTGATAGCCTTTCCAACAAATGACTCATTTGGGAGTTCTTTCAACTTATTGTGACTTAAATAAATGGTATGAATTGAGTGATTCTTTTCCAACTGAAAGGTATAATCCGTCGGATAAATGTTTTTTTCAATAAAACAAGTGCTCCACAAAAGGGGTTCGATTGACACCAAAGGCTTATCGATTGTTATTAATGGAGTTGTGCTGAACAGCGATAGACTATTCTGAGTCTTCGATAATGTAATGAAATCGGTCTCCAAATCGTAAACAATTAA
This sequence comes from Galumna lanceata, assembly GCA_034695685.1. Lineage (NCBI taxonomy): Eukaryota > Metazoa > Arthropoda > Arachnida > Sarcoptiformes > Galumnidae > Galumna > Galumna lanceata. Next base: position 4,886 of record JAQFZL010000948.1, read on the forward strand.
CTTATCATTTCGTTCGAAGGGAACCACACAATAAGGATATGATATCTTCTGAATATCAATAAATCCAAACAATTTTGAGGAAAAAATTTGACTCAAATCGTAAAGAGTTCTCAAATAGTTTTGTTCTTTTCTACAAATAGGAAGTCCCCAAACTCGGGGCGGCCTCTGATCCAAGTATGGGAACTCTCGGTTTAACGGAAGTTTACGAAGACTTGAATCGGAAGACAAACACCACTTCAGACGTCTTTGCATTAAATCAATAAACTCTTCGTTAATATGGATTTCGTCCATTAAATGGTTAATCGATTCCGGCATTTGTTCTTCGCCTTCAAGTATTGAATTCGTGAAAAATAACGACTGATTTAAAGGCTCTAAAAGTCTTCGATGTCTATCAAAGATAAGAGCACTTCTCTTCTGGTAATTCGGATCTTCACTCAAACCTTAAAATTTAATAATAATTAAATGAAATAATGAGACGACAGTCAAACCTTTTATGGGTCGATGAGTGTAAGGCCACGGAAATACCTTTTCCGCTGAATCTAATGCTTGTTTGGGATTCACTTCTTCGTGAAAACGTTGGCGAACGAAATCATTTGCGTCTTCGACGGTAGCGTTTGGTGGAAGTGTTTGTCTGTATTCAAATATCTTTCTTTTACTCTTTGCATTCCATTGAATTTTGAACAAATAAGTGGTTTTATCCCTCCCGGGTTTATTCCCCCAACCCTTTCCCCAGAAATATTTGCTTCCGTGACATAAACTCAAAGTCAAACGCATTTTAATCGGCGATCAATTGTTTTGAAAATAAGTTAAACCTTTAGTTCAAAAGATGGCAACAGTTTTGACAAAATTTAAACAAACTTTTGATAAAAAATAATTTATTTTAAAATATAAGTTTTAAATATAAAAATTTAAATATAAGTTATATTATATAAGAAATTTTAAAAAATACTTTTTTTGTCAATTAAAAAGACATCCAATGAGTGGGAAGAGAGTGAACGGGAATATACAATAAGTAGAGTTAAGGGACTTTTAAAACTATCTTCGATTCAAATCAATATATGATTTAATATGTAATTAAGATTAAAGAGAAAACTCATGTCTTTCGATAGTTTTAATTTAAGTGTTTATTTCAATTAAATCTATCGATTATTTATTGAAACCATTGATTGAAATAGAAAATTCATTGAAATAAAAATAATCTAAATTTGTTTTAATTAACTAAATTGTAATCTCAATATAATCTTACACATATTGCACAGATATATAACAAATATGTCATGTGTTGTAGTATTTAATTTAATTATGATTTTTGTCAGATTATGTGTATTTCAATACATTTTAAATTTGGTTAACTCTAACGATTAGTTAAAGTTTTTAACTTAAAATTATTGATAAGAATCTTAATATTCTACTAATAATACTCTTTTAAAATTGATTATTGGTTTTGATATTTCGTGTATAACTATCGTATAATTATCTAATAACTAATTTAAAGTATAATTTAAATAAAATATATTTTAGTAATTGTAATTAAAATCATTTTTTAAAATCTAATTTGAATTTTAAATAATAAACTTTTCTCTTAAATTAAAAAAAAGCTTAAGTTTTACTAAATATAATTATTTATAATTTAACCGAAATTTTTATTTGATTTAATCTTTGGTTTGAAGTCCAGTAAAGAACTAACATTTTTTTAAAATAAAGAAAATACGAATTAATGAATGAATCGTTTTATTTAAATAATACTTAAAGTGATTAAAAATTTTAAACTTTAATAGATATACATTTAAAAGATTCTAACAATTTATTCAAATATATTAACAAATTTAGTATTAGAGCCAAAAATGAGTTGATTTCAAATAATTGAAAAAAAAGCAAATCTATAATTGAGGCACAACTGGATTAATAGGAAAATCAAGACATGATATGAAAGGAATGTTTGTAAAGTGCGACAGATTTGACTTAAATCGAATTAATCGACAAATGAATGAATAGATGATTTGAAAAACTGATTATAAATTAAAATTATTTTATATATAATGAACGCCAAACGCAATGTTCTACACATTAAACAAATCAATAATTCTTTAGTCAACAATTAATTAAATTATTTTACTCTTTTATCACAAATACTGCAAAATAACAGAATATAATATTATGTTTTGAGGCACTGAACCCGTTTTGAAAGGTTTTCTTCTTTACTATTCGATTGAATCTCGACAAGCAATTGATCACAACTCTGTTGACTCTTTTCACGATTTAATATCAATTTCTAAACAAATATATTTTACTTAAAATTCTGTGAAAAACAAACAATTTTTGTGAATATAGTATTTGAATTCATTTGTTATAATAGATGTCAAAAAAATATAATAAAATAGATTTAATTTAAAAAATAGCATTTCTTTAGATTGTATTAACACTGAAAAGACAGGCATTCAGTCGATCACAATTGTTTCTAATCGTCGTCTTTTAGGTTGTGCTGAACCAGAATTCAAATTTTGTTCATTTATTGAGTCTTTAGAAGATTTGTTTTTATCCGAAATGAATTCTTCTATTATTTCACAGCTTTCGTCTCTCATTCTCTTACAGGCAATCGAAGAAAAGGCAGTCGAAGCTATCGAAGGGACCGATGAAGTCATTGAACCGCAAACCATAACTGAGTTATTATTTTTATTATTATTATTATCTAAAAGTGTGTTAATATTCGATATATTCGATGAATTGATTGTGTCGTCGAAGAAAAGATTATGACTTAGAAGTTGTGCTTCTGTTGAATCACTAATCATTGGCAGACCTGACAAATATGCCGACACCTTTGATTCTGAGTAATTGAAAACCGAATCGTTCGGATCGATCGGAGGCTTCTGAGATGTCGGTGTTGTCAGTGAAGAATTTCTGCGCTGTGAAGTAGAAGAACTGGAAGAAGTGCTGGTTGTGTGACTACCGGGACCACAAGATATGGAGCTATTGCTGCTACAACTACTACTTCGAGCATCCGTTGAACTTTTCTTAAGTTTCCTTCTCTGAGCCAATGGTGCGGCAGAAACGTCAAGAAGTCTGAAGCCTTCGAGTCTCGCCATATAAAAGGCATCAAAAGTGGCTTTTAAGGCAGTTTCCGTGGCTCTGCTCGAACTCGAATGACTACTCAATACATCGGGTGTCATTAGAGGAGTATCAGAATAACCTCCCTTCAAATGGCCGATAACCCAGGGATGGGATAACAGCTCAGACATTGTTATTCTTTGTTTCGGATCAACAGTTAAAAGCCCTTTAATTACACTCTTTGCTTGACTTGAGACCAGTTCCCATTGAGGAGCAGAAAAAGAGAACTCTCCCTCTCGTATTCTTTGCATTATTGCAGCGGCGGAGGCCTCACGACTATATGACTGAAAGGGAACACTTCCAGACAACATTGTGAACAAAATTACTCCTAAACTCCACATCTATTGTGAGAAATATTTTAATTACAGAAATCATGAGAAAAATGTTAGATAAACATACGTCACAACTGGCATCATATCCGGCGTCAGATTTGGAATTTAAGGCCTGTTTTAAGACTTCAGGCGCCGCATAGTTTAGTGTAAAACAGGGAGTTTTCATTAGTTGGTTATCTGTCGGCCGAAAGCGAGCAAATCCAAAGTCAACGACTTTTACTTCACTGTTTGGCGAATCGCTTACGAAAAGGAGATTCTGTTTGAAATTCAAACAAAATTCTAATAAAAAACAATTTTAAAAAATTAAGAAAAAAAACCTCAGGTTTAAGGTCTCGATGAACAATGCTCTTGGAATGCATGTATGCGATAGCAGAAGCCAAACCTCGGAATATATGTCCGGCTTCTATTTCTGTGAAGCGATCTTTTTTGCGAATGCGATCGAGAAGTTCTCCTCCTTTAAGGAGTTCGAGAACTATATATGTGTGGACCTCATCGTGAAAGACTTCGATAAGATTAACAATATTATGATGACCTTGACAACTTCTCAATAATTGAATTTCACGACTGGTGTCTATCTTTCGACTGACAATTTTGACGGCGTATTCGATTCCAGTTTTCTTATTAACACATTTACGACATACAGAAAAGCTTCCGTCGCCTAAAATCCCGGCATTTATTTTCAAGTCGTAATTTTGAAAGAATGGCGAGTTTTTGAACTTTGAGGCCAACAATTGGGAGATATCTCTCTCTTTGGACTCAGAGTTGAGGAGATCCTTACAATTATTGCCTAAATTATTATTATTAGTATTGTTATCACAAAAAACTGTTTTCTTATTATGAAAGTGAGTTATGTCTAAAAATATGTCATCGCTTATTATATTCTCACTGAACAGTACCGAAGGCGCGACATATGAATATCCTTTAAATATCTTTTCATCGTTAGGAGGTATGACTGCAGGAGAGTCGGCCGGAATCATAGAAGTGAATTCTTCTGCAAAATTGCTGACATCGAGTTCTCCGGTGATCTTTGGAACGAACGGCGCTTTAATTCTTTTGTTGGCCAAATCGTCCCAATTTATTGACTTAAAAAACGGATGTCTTTTGATTTCTAAGGAGTCGTCCACTCCTCCACCCAAACGCTTTCGCGGATCTTTTACTAATGTATGTCTGATAAGATCCTGAACTTCATAAGATAAATGTTCCGGAATAGGCGGATGACTCTTCAGAATTCTTCGAGAAATTTCCTGTTGAGTATTCTTTTCACCCTCAACAGTGAAAGGGGAGGCACCGGTCAACAGTTCATATGTTAGGACACCAACACTCCACCAGTCGACTAAACAAATCATCAAATTATAAAATATTTGTTTAAATACTATTAGTCTAAAATAGACTGACCGCTGAAGTCATGACCAGTAGAGCCACCCCTGACTACTTCAGGTGCCATATATTCAATTGTTCCACAAAAAGAATAAGTCCTCAAATCCTAATTAAAATTATTCGAATTTTATTCCTTTATTTAAATATAATGTAAACAAACCGTTTCGTGTGGAAGGAATTCTTTACTTAAACCAAAGTCAGTTAAGACAATGTGTCCCTCAGAGTCGAGAAGAATATTCTCGAGTTTAATGTCCCGATATATGATTCCCAACTGAATCAGTCAAATAAAGAGACAAACATTAGTAAAAACTAATGGTTTGGAAACTATTACTTTGTGGAGATGTTCCAGAGCTAAAATGATTTCCCCGATATATATTCTGACCTCATCTTCATTGAAATGGTCGCGTTGGTATAAATGGGTAAACAGTTCTCCGCCACTGACATAATCTTAACAAAAATAAAATTTCAATAAAATTGCAAAATAAATCTTTTGAAAGTATTGGTAATAATTGACTGCAAATTATTAGAGCTTTAATTATGTCACAACTAATGAGTGTTTTTATATTTGTCCGCAACAATAATGGGCTTTCAATTTAGAAATGAGGAAATAAGTGAAAGCGTCGCTCAAAAACTCATTTTTAGTTAATTCTATATTTGAAATAAAATGAGGAAAAAATCAAGAATTAAATCAAACGGGAAATCGAACTAAAAATAACTAAGAAAAGAGTAATACATTTATTTTTGTAAAGTGGTGGACAGTTATATGTCCACACTTTCATAATTCATTGAATTTTTGAATTTTACAAAAAATAATTCAAAGACTGTAACTAATAAGAGCTCAAAATAAAAGTGTAAACAAATGTCTTTCGATTTGCGCCAAAACATCACTAAATGATTGTCTCATTTTTCTTAAATAACCGAATTTATTGCAATAGTCAGTGACACTCATAAGTCCACATTCGGTAAATCTATTATTCGAAAATTAAATTTGAGTTTAATTGAAGACCAATTCAACTGTAATTTTAAATGTAAGTCAAAAACAATTGATATAATTGTTTTTGAATATATTTTTTTATAAATTATATTTAGGGCCACGAAAATTGTGCCGAAACTACATCTTAGTCCTGACCGACGAGAAGATGTGTATAACTTCTACCGAAAGTGCGGAAAACTGAGAAAAACCGCTAATGAGTTCTCTATCGATCCGAAGACTGTGAAAAATATCATCAAAAAGTTTGAAAAATACCAAACATTTGAGAATTTGCCGAAAACACCTCGAAGTCGAGTTACATCAAAACACGACGACCTAAACATTCTTCGAGAGATAACAAATTCGCCTAAAAAAACTCCGCGAGACATCAAAAATGACCTGAACCTGAACTGTTCCACTCGAACCATAAGGAGAAGAATTAAGGAAAGAGGTCTCAACGCAAGAATAGCAGTCAAAGTTCCATACATTAGTAAAACCAATATTCGGAAACGTATAGAAGTGGCCAAACTTCACTTAAAAAAGCCTAATTGGTTTTGGCGGCGGGTCATTTGGAGTGACGAGAAAAAGTTTGAATTAGTTAACTCAAGAAGACGTGTGATTGTCTATCGGAGACCTAATCAACGTTATCAACTAAAGTACACAAAACCTGCAGTAAAACATGGCGGCGGTTCTGTTATGGTCTGGGGCTGTTTTAGCTGGTATGGAATGGGTGCCATCCATTTGATAAAAGGAAAAATGAACCAGCATATATATCGAGACATTCTAACAGATGAACTCCAGTTCAGTGCAGATCTAATGGGCATAAGAGATAGGTATGTCTTCCAACAAGATTTGGATCCAAAACAAACGGCTCCGGCGGTAAGGGATTATTTCGAAGAAAATAATATCCCTGTATTAAAATGGTGTCCTCAGACCTGTGATGTCACTCCAATCGAAAATTTATGGGATTTAGTCGACCGATCGATACCATTAAAAGAGAAAACATCTGTTCCTCGACTTTTTGATGCAATTAAGAAAAGTTGGTATTCAATGGACTCATATCTTCTTAAAAGACTGGCGGAATCTGTCCCAAATCGTTGGGCAAAAGTCCTCAAAGCGAGAGGAGGTCCAACAGGACGTTAATAAAGTTATAAATAATTAATTTTAAATGTTTTAGGAATTCATTTATGAAATGTGGACTTATTAATGTCACTCAATATTAACCGAAATTCTCATCTCTTTTATTAAATCATTAATTGATTTCCTTAACTACTGTTGTCTAATGATAAGTAATAAATGTCTTATAAATAAAAGAGAAAACATATTTGAAATGATTTTAAAATCACTCATTATTTGCAAAAAACTTCAAATCAAATGTGGACATATAACTGTCCACCACATTATAAAAATTTTGGATTTATTACATATAGATATCATGGGGTTTTTTTTAAAATAGTGAGAATCGCTTGAAATGAATAAAAACAACGTCTTTTTGATACTTTAAGCTAATTCGAAAAAACTACTACTGAAACACTAATACTAAAATCATGTTACAATCATTGAAAAATAATATTTTCAGGTTTTCTGTAAATTTTTCAGTTCCT
>JAQFZL010000949.1:0-12273 GCA_034695685.1 Galumna lanceata
TATATTCTCAATTAATTTTCTTTGATTTTAAATCATTTATTCAAATAAGAAAATAATTTTTTTAAAAAAATTTTTTGATTTAAAAATATATTTAATTAACAAAATATTATCTGAATTTCATTAACAGATAAATAATAAAAAATACAAAAAATGAAAATAAAATCAGATAAAGAATGTGTCGGTTTTGTCCAGAATTAGCGATTCTTTTAACTCTATTTATAGATGAGGACAACAGACCCCAACTCGAGTCGAAAGTGTTGTCCATATCTTTAATAAACGTATTTTGATCTTTAATTTCGTCTCCCATTTCTAGTGTCAACTAAATTGAAAAAAACATTAATTTAATATCATTTAAGTTATGAAATATTTACAGATTTAAGGGCTCCGACTTTGTTTCGGAGTCCATCAATCATTTGGTCATTTTGTGTCTGTAAGTGTTCATAACCTGAAGAATCGTTTGAATTTCCATTTCCTGTGAAACCATTTGCTGTTTGTTTTTGATTTAAATCGGAAAACAATTAAAATCATGAAATTTATACTAATTTTTACCATAATTTTGATGACCTGTTCGTCGATTTGCCATAACTTTTAACAAATGTTTATTAGAATTAAAAACAATTAATAAATTAATTAATAATTTCGACGAATAAACTGAAAATAAAGTTGTTTTGAATGAAGTGTTGATGTCATCATAAAAATGTTGACAACATATGACAGTAAATATATAGTTAAAAATTTGTTGAACTTTCCTATAATAGAGTTGTTAAAACACTTCACAAAAACTTATATGAAATTGTATTTAAATGTAGATATAATTTGAAGCTTTTGTTTACAAAAATCTAAACCAATTTATAAGTCTTTTGACGTTTAGTTAAGTTTTAATTGTTATTTAAAAATCAAAATGAGATTCAATGAAAGAGAATTATGTGAATACTCTTCGAGATCGCCCACAAAAGAGGGTCGAATATATCATAAGAACCCGAACGCGGGCTTCAGAGAAGGTATGAATGAGAAAAAGTTGAGATTTGTTGTCATCTCCTTTTACTATCGATAGGATATAAAGAGCGTTGGTTTAAACTTTTGGGAAATTTATTATTTTATTATCGCGTCAATGAATACGGAGGCGTTCATAACAAAGAACCGATTGGTGTCCTCGTCATTGAGATGTGTCGCGTCCAGAGAGAAGACGAGTCGGCCCTTCCTTTTGCTTTCTCTATATGTTTGTGTTCTACCATTTGTTTGAATGAATTCACTGATTGTTTCCAATCAATAGGTTTTGACAGCGATTTGGATAAAAAACATTTAATGAGTTGTAGTAATCAAAAGCAATGCGACGAATGGGTCCTTATTCTGAGTGAATGTAGTTTTCAATACCAAAGAAGTTTATTAACTCACTTAAGAAAAACACTTCTCGACAAAACAGGAACCGATCCTTTGGCCTCCTATTCATATCCAACCAATTAATTGAATTAATGGGTTTTGAGCTCAACTTTTGTGTCTTATTTTTTACAATTAGTAACTATTTTTGTATTTTTAATAACTATTTAATATTTTTATTTGAAAATAATTTATAAGTTTTTATATTAAAATTACTAAAATATAAAGTAATGGTTTAATCACACGACCCGTCGGACCATCCCTTAAGCCATCGTTCGTCGACTCGACTGCAATCAAATAACTTTTTGCCTAATTTTTTATTAACTTTATTATGGATTCGACAAAACCATTGACTTAAAGCCTTTTGACTTTGAGTTTGTGGCGGATCTAACGATATATCCCTCTGAAAGTCTTGAGCGCAGTCTTCACAGGGATATAAACGGGAAAACGTTTCAATAAATTGTTTTATGTCCTTCTGTTGATTAGCCGTCGGTTTTTCAGGATAATAACCGGCGATTGTATGCAAAAGAGACCAACTGTTTCGTCCCAATTGGTCACGACTTAAAGGACATTCCTTATCTTCAGACGATTCATCACTTTTATGAGAGCCTTTGCTCTGGAGTTGTGACCACTTTTGAAAGTCATTGCAGGCACGACAAGGTTTAGCACTTCTGCCACCCGTCCCATACAACTGGTCGTCGTTGTGATCCATTCTCATAATATGCGACCAATTCTTTAATTGTCTTAAATCCAAATATGAAAACATATCTAATATTAAAGAAATCACAAAAAAATAATTAAGGATTAAAGAAATGATGCAATTCTTGAATCGGGTTTTGAAAATCAAATAAATAAAATAAATGTTTGGGTTGTGTCGAGTGATGGCAGTGCGCACAACACACCTCTTCTAAAGCAATGGCACTAAATGTGAGGAACGAGACTCAACTCTGAGCTGCCATTTCTTCAGTGTTTGCTTCCAGTGATCGACAATAATATTATGTTTAATATTCAATTAAATTATTTTTGATATTCAAAGGTATGACAATTAATATCTCTTTTACTATATTTTATAATTAATATGATTTCAATGAAATTCAATTTTTGATAAATTTTTCATTAATTTATTTAAAAAATTATTTTTCTATAATTTTTTTTGATTTTTTTTGTTTTGAATTCAACGATAAATTCATTTCTATTTTGACTTTTAGTTTGTTTTTCTTGAATTAAATACTGAAGTGATTTAAAAGCAAAAGAGGGTCTCTTATCATGTGTTTTGTGTGTATTAAATTTGATCTTGGTTATATTTGTTATATTGGTCATAATCGTGATTATCACTATTTGTCTATTGTCGTACTAACCCATTGGTGACCACAATTTGTATCCCATTCTCGTAAAATTTAGCTCAGAATTAGTTTATGGATTAAGTGTTTGATTTGAATTTGTTGTGAAACTCATTTCAGTGATAATAATCCAACTCTTAATCGAAAGGAAATTAATTCATTTGTTGTAAACATTTGTGATAATTGAAGGCTTATTGTTGGCATTAAAACTCCTAAAATGGTTTGAATTGTGGCACAGAATATGTTATAATTACTTTGTTTTAAACGGAAAACCGACACTTTATGTAAGTGTCATTCGCATCGAAAGACACATAAAGACAACATTCTCTTCAATTTTCACTCACTTTTTACTCGGAGTCATAAAAACTTCAATTTTAATCTAAAGATTATCTAAAAAAAATTTTTGTGAATAACTTCTCTCTAACCGATTGTCAGACAAAACACTATTTTTTCTAAAAATTAAATTTTTTATTCATTTAGTTTTCTGTTATTAAACGTCTGACAAATATTTTTTTTTTGTGTATAAATAGATTTGTCGAACAGTTATTTATTAATAATTGTTAAGATTTGGCTGAAAATAATTCAATTATATAAATTGAATGATCTAGCACAATGCTAGCACATTTCAACCGTGAAGAATAAGGCACTGCTTTTCTCTTGAAATCAATCGTATCTTTAATTTACTTGAATTTTGTCGTTTCAAAGGATTTGTTGGCATTCGTTGCCATTCATTTCATTGTTTATTCATTGATTCATTCAATTGGAAGACTATTTATCTCATATTAAAAGTTTAAGTATTTTTCAGATTAAGTTTATTATAAAATAAAAATAATATAAATTATTTATAATAATATAAATAAATAGTAAAACATTTATTTAATCGAAAGTATTGGACGTAAAGTGAGTCTGAATTTTGAAAATGAATTGAACTCTTAATTAATTATTGATAAGAAGTTCACTTTTGAGACCTCTTTTAAGTGATTCTTGGATTTATTCATCAGAGCTATTCTTATACAAGTCTTAAATTAATGTTTTTGATAATAGAATAAGTTATGTATTAAAGATTGTATTCTAGTCAATATCATCGGATTAAAAAATTGAGGAGTTTTTCAATATTTCTAGTTTTTGTACAATAATTTGATTTAAACCATAAAAGTAAAGAAATATTAATAAATGGAAGCATTTTATAAAAATTTGAATAAATGTTATAATATTATAATTTGAAATATAAGTGGTTATTGAGTCTATCAATTGTCACAATCTTTGTCTTCCGCCTACAATAAAACCTTTGGCTCTCGAAAGGGGTCGGCAATGGTTAATGACTTGTCGGGGATGCATATATAGAATACCATTTGAGAATTCAAGGAATGAGTTTACTTTTGATGCAGTTTTTTATGACTAGTAGTCATTAGATCTGCTGGTTTTAGGAAGTTATATGATCTTGTTAATAATAATAGGGAGTCTTCACTCATAAATGTAATGAATTCCAAAATAAATATTATATCGAAATATATATTCCATTATTTTGCCAAAAGTTCACTAATTTTTTGTTTGTTTTGTGGATTAATAAAGAATGACATTCATTACATTCATTAGAATTAGTAGTGTTTGTGTTCTAAACATTTCCACAAAAAATTATTCTCAATTAAAGTGACTTTTATAATGACTACAATATAGAAGAGGGGATGCAAATGATGGCTAATTTTATTGGTGGCAAACCTTCACTAAGTTTTCTGAGTAATTGTGACAGTGTTGTGACCCCACAATTATTTAATCGATAAACATTTTGAGTAGTTTCTGGCGAATCTCTTTCCTTACAATTCACAAGTGATGTGATATTAACTTATTCTATACATTCTTTATCTAAAGTGATGTTATAAATGTCTAATTCAATCTAATTCTCGATTTTTATGTAAAACTATTGACTTTTTTGTTCGTAAAAATAGAGATTTGGATAATGTTTTCGTTTACCTAATGTTACTCAATATACGTATCTATTGATTTGTTGAGCAATTGTTTAGATAAAATTCAAACAAATAATAAATTGAATGAAAGCTATGACTGTAATAAAGAAGAAGAAAAAAAGGAAAAGAGAGTCTGACTCTCAAAAGTAATAAACCAGATCTGACGGACAATCAATATATTTATTGTAAAAAATAGTCAAACATTTGGACACCTATTGTCTCTCTGTCTTTGGTTTTACTTAATTTTTTATTCTGAGTTATTCTGTTTTTATTTGTTGGCTCTTCTATTGTTTTAAACTTTAAACTGAATAATGACCTGAATATCCTCAACACGACTAACGAGAAAAATATTGCAATTATTTTCCACTTTCTTATCCTTTTCTCAATTATTTCTTAAAAAACTATAAATTAAAAGACAAAACAATTGGGGAATCAGTTATTATTATTACTGAAAGGCCTTCTTGTGCTTTAAGTCATATTTTTGCTGAACATATGTGTGACTACTATTCGTTTGAATTTATTTTCAAAAAATTTGATTTACAGCGACACTAATGGAGACTCAATTGAATCCCTTATACGTGTCTATCGTTTATTGCATTGAAAATATACTCATCTTTTGGTCAGCTTTTAGTTGAGTTGAATTCAATTCATAAAAAATTTTATTTTTCAAACTTTAAGTTCAAAAGAAAAGAATATAAAAAATGTGTTTTTTGTCGAAACTATTTTCAATTTCCGTCGGAATAAATTGTTTTCTCTGAGGTTTAGTCTTTAGTCTGAACCAAGTTTTTCTTATAAACTCTATTAAAAGAACTGTTTTCTTATCAATTATTTCACTTATTCTCTTTCACTCTCTTTCTCCTCACTTTCTCTCCCTTTATCTTTAACTCAACTAATTCTTATAGCATTCAATCAGGTGACTATTTATAGCCAAATTGCTATAACTTATATATGAGTTGATAAATACATTTATATTCTCTTCAGTATTTCTTACAATTTAACAGTAATTCTCCGGTGAATTTCTAAATCCATTGCAATATATGTTTTCTTATTGATCCATCTGATTTAACTAGGTGAGTTTAGCTAACCTGAAGTCATTTCTCCTATTGGATTGATCTGAATGACTGTCTGTGAGACTCATCTGATAAGAGACAATAAGCGGTGTCAATGGTGTTCACCCCATTTGGTAGACACTTTCATACAAATTAATGTCTCGTTTTTGCAAAAAGTTTATCCCATTTTACTAAAGGATTTCTTTGAGTTTTTGCCCAAAAAAAAACACAAAATTTCATTTCTCTGAACAGGAAATACTTTCAAACCTTAGTTTAATATTTATAAAAAGTTTTGTTAAAATGTATTTTTAATTAAAAAGATGTGGAAATGTGTGATTCGAGCCAATGAGATGTAACCACTCCGATGCTCAGGTTATCCATCTCTTGGGGTTGTCCTCTCTCGAATACAAATGCATTTGCAGTGATTTTTATTTTTAACTTCAAATAAACTTTAATTTTTATCGAATCCTCTTTATATCGACTTTTCTATGAATTAGTGATCTCTTTGTGTCTAAAACTTAGTGACAAAAGTCTTTCACTATTTGTGAACTGAAAGCACTTTTAATTTCCCGAAACACTTATTTATCTTACATTGAATGCGATTTTAAGTTTCTGTTATTTGGTGTCAAATAACTCATAAAATGTATTTCAAACAAAAATTGTTTGAATTCATGATTTTTTTAGAGTAAATATTCATTTCATATTTGGTTGGTTTGAATTAATCTTAATATAAAAAATTGTTTGTTTGAGACCTTTTACTTTAATATCGATTCTGAAATATAAGACTTTTCTGAATACATTCTCTGACTTTACTCTCGATTTAAGAAAAAAGCGATTTTGTATTTCAATATGTATTTTATATTTTTTTGCCAAAAAGCCATATTTCATGAAAAGTGATGCAACGATTAGTCCGACTATTGGTCAAACTGTTTGCAATATTGTCTTCCGTTTTGGTACGAATCGATAATTTTGTAAATCCAGCTCTTATTCTGTTGGTTTTGTCGGTACTGTCGGTTCTGTCGCCAATTTTGTTAATATAATCCATTTCTCACGATTTGAGTCCAAAAATGATTTAATAGGAGATATCTGAGCGAATGTTTAGGGAATGCCTCTATTCAGTGAATGCGTGACCTGAAAGACAAAAATATAGCTCAAAGTCAGTGACTATGTCTTTGCGATTCTCCAATTGATTGTTCCCTCTCTTATTATTCGATATTATTTCTCATCTTTTGTGACACAACTAGTGCTCAATTTTTTCTCATTTTTCTTCCGATCTCTGAGTTTCAAACACTATTGAAAACAATTGATTTGAAATTGTTTTTCAATCTTTTGAAATCAATTTAGTTTCTCTGTTGGTTTCAATCATTTTTGAGAGAAAATCATTTTGAAAGAAATCGCTTTAAATGGATATTAACTTCAATATTGAAATTCAATTGATTGGAGGAAAATGCAAAGCACTCATTAAATTGGGTTAAGTTATAAAACCTTTGTTTCAATTATCGATTGAATTTATTAAACCTTCAAATTTGAATTAAAAGTTAGATTGAATTTTCACGAAAACTCATTCATTTGTTTTTTTTATCTTTTTCTATGAGTCATAATATTTTAGAAAATTTTCTTTAATTATTAAATGGTTTAATAAAAAGGTGTTATATCAGAGTATATTAATTTTAATAATTGATTTGACGATCATTTGAAGCAATTAGAGACTCGTTTTTGACATTTAATGTGGAAATATATGAATCAATTAATTTTGAATTTAATCTCTTAGGAAGCGATCGATTTGTCATATGTTTGAAACTCAAACGAAAGGCAATTATGAAATCAATCGATAAGAGCATCGAATTTGGTTTTGTATCTGTTATTCATTCATTTCATCATCTGATGTGTCGATCCAATCAAATCGGAGGACATTCCTCACAATCAATTATGCCTTTTCTGGTGTTCAAACATTAAATAGAAATGCATTTAATTAGAAAAGTGTAAACCGAGAAACTGGCGAATAATTGCGACAGTTCTTCATACGAGTCATTTTGGACATTAAAAATGGCTCGAAAAACAGAGTCCAACCATCAAAAGTGCTTCAACATAGCTGTGGTCGGCCTTTCCGGCACCGAAAAAGAAAAGGGTTGTGTCGGTGTCGGCAAGTCTTGTCTGTGCAACCGTTTTATTCGTCCGCTCGCAGACGATTATAATCCGGATCACATTTCAGTCTTGAGTCAAACCGACTTCAGTGGTCGGATAATAAACAACGAGCACTGGCTTTATTGGGGCGAAACCAATAAAGTCATAGAAGAGGGCTTCGAATTGGTTTTCAGTGTCATCGAACAGACGGAGTTCATCGATGACGCCTGCTTTCAGCCGTTCAAAAGTGGCAAAACAGAGCCTTACTATAAACGTTGTGCCGCCTCACGACTGTCCTCTGCCGAGAAAATGATGTATATCTGCAAAAACCAATTAGGAATCGAAAAAGAATACGAACAGAAATATCTAAATGACGGCCGCTTTTGTGTCGACGGTTTTATCTGTGTTTTTGATGTGAGTGAAGTCCAGGGCAGGTCTATTGAAAAACAGGTGGAATTGACAGCACTTATTCTCAATAATCTAATGAAAACAAAAAAACCAATAATATTGGCCACAACCAAACACGACGAGGTTAACGAATATTACCTCAAAGAAGCCGAACGACTGGTCAACAGAAAGGACTATAAAGGAAGCATATTATTAGTGGAAACGTCAGCCCATGAGAATGTTAACGTCGATTTAGCGTTCATAGCCTGTGCTCAACTCATTGATAGAACAAAAGGCAAATCCAAAAACGTGTCTTTCATGGAATCATCGCGCAATCGAAGGGATGAATTAGAGAGTGCCAGTGATGCCTACCTCTCACTTATTCGCTCACAAATTACTGATTATAGAACTCTATGGAACAGTACATACAAAAAATTGTCGCAAAGCCAAAACTTTTTGCATTATTGCGATCTCTTCGGTCAGGAGTCCGCGCACTTGACTTTTAAACGCCACATTAAGAAACTAAAAGAAGACTACCTGTGCCGCAAAATGCAAATGTATTTAAGAGTTTTGCCAGAAGTACTTACAGAGATGTTACCCGATCTCGAAACCATTGGTGAACCAACGGATTGGAATTCCATCAAAATTAGACTTCGATCTCATCCAGATTTCGACCAATACTTTGTTGACAATCCTGACCAGAGTTGGCATGAGGTCGACTTTGAAGACGGTTCTGAAGCAAGAATTCCTTTTGATCTCTTGGAAACTCCTGAAGCCGAACAGGTCTTCATTGAGCACAGGATGAGTTTGGAGAGCGGCGAAAGAGCCCGAGAAATGAGACATCAGTTCAAACAATTACTCGCAGAAACTGGATATGTAACTCCAGGAAAGCCTTTACAAGAAGTGCGGGTTTTATTTATGGGTCGGGAGTGTTATGAATCTCTATCAGAACACGACGTTATAGAAATGTATGATCAGCACCAAAAAGAGATTACAGAAATCTCCAAGATCAATTTCCAAGAACTGCTTTTAGAACATTCGAGTCTCTTCTATCATTTCGCGAGTTTAGGACCGGGAAGTGTCATAACTCAGGATGACATCGGAAAAATTACTGATACTTTACAGGACGATCCCAGGTATGACTCATTTCTTGTATGACATTATTATAATATATTATATATTATTTATACAAATGTAGATACAAATCATTAGAGCGTTTAGATCAGGACCGAACTCTTATGCTTTTGAGACACTTGGGTTTCATTCACGGCCCCATTCGTGAACACTGTCCAGTCTTTCCTAATTGTATGGACGTATTGATTGAAAAATACAACGCTTCCAGAGCCCGAAGGTATGCGCTATGAACTTATCCTCAATAGTATTAAATAATAGCCTTATATTTAATGACTCGAAACACACAAAACATAAATCACTCTTTATATGAGTTATACAAAAATTTTATCAATTTTTCTGTTTGTAGGTTATCCTCGGGGGCCAGAAATAGTCACTGGTGCTCTGAGTCAAATAATCATTTGAATTTAGTCCTTTTGGGTTCAGGAGGTCTGAGTGATGAGCTCTGCTCTGCAATTAAGGTAATTATAATTTTGTGATTTATGTGTTCAAAATTCAATTTTCTTTTTTTTTATTTTAGGAAATAAATGAAACCTTTGAATTGGAAAAGACTCGATTCACTCTTGATTTTAGGATAATCGGTGGTGACGTAGATCTGCCCCAAAACGCCTTTCGAACCAACGATTTCAGCCCAAAAGGATGTTTTTGTGTTTATTCCAATCATCAAACTTTAGAATACGTCAGACAAAGCTTAGAGAAGACTTTGTTGTCAGATCTCGAACAAGAAGATGGCCTTCCATTCCATGGCCTCCCAATTGTCATATTGTTTGCCGCAAATTCCAATATTAATGAAAAGGATTTATTATTTTTA
Source organism: Galumna lanceata (assembly GCA_034695685.1). Taxonomy (NCBI): domain Eukaryota; kingdom Metazoa; phylum Arthropoda; class Arachnida; order Sarcoptiformes; family Galumnidae; genus Galumna; species Galumna lanceata. The sequence continues at coordinate 10,184 of JAQFZL010000949.1, forward strand.
AGAGAAGAGGGACAGAATCGAGCGAAGAGTCTTCAGTGTCCGTTCTTAGATGTGACAAATTTCGAGAGTCATTCTTCTGGTCATCGGTTCGATATTGAGTGCCTGAGTCAGGCTCTGAGAGCACTCATAGAAAGCATCCAAAGGCGCGCAGATTTGATGCAAATCTATCAGTCAGTACTTCCTGAACAGGCACTCAATCCCGACATAAGGATTCTCGTCTGTGTCTTATGTGGAGATCCATTTACTATTGATCACGTGATGAGCCCTTTCCTCAGCCAAAACCTCTATTACGTGACGTCTTCTCATTCTATTACTATTGAAATAATAGTCGGCGAAACTAAAAAGTTTGTAGAACTAGTGCTGACTTCATATCACGGCGCACACACCTATCGCGATGAACTTCTTCACGGATTTCTTCTTTTTTATTCCTGTCGACGGAAGGCATCGCTTTCTACGTTAACAGCATTTACAGTAAACATTCCGAATACTCCGATTCAAATCGTGGCTATCAGTGACAGCAGTAACTCAAATATTTATTACTCAAACCATGACTTGGATTTACACCTCCTCTCAGAGGGCAATACTTTGGCCGACAAATTAGAGGCCCATTTCATGACCTCTTCTCCCACTCAACAAAAGTCTTCATATTTTATTCCATTCCTTAAAGAAGTGATAGAAAGAAAGCCTCAAATAGAAAAGGCTTTTGAAATGGACGACTCTGACTATTCAATTGAAAGACCAACGCCTATTCCTCCACCGGTTCCTTCACGTCAAGAGTCTTATCACATAAGAAGTGGTTCGGCTGATTCTGACGGCATTTATGAGCACTTGGGTGACAAGTCTACAGACAACGGTATATCCACCAGTGGTTTTGTTGATGGCCCTCATCTTAGTCCCAGTGATGACAGTGAAGTGTACGCCAGTGTATATAATCAACAAAATGGTGAACATCTGGTAAAACCGAGTCAGATCAAGAATAGGCGTAGTCTTCAAGCGGGTCAGTCACTCATTACTCTCATATTTACTTTAGAATTAATCGAATTCAAGAAACAATTTCTTCGCTTCACTTCATTTCTTTCTTTTCTCTTTTATTGAAAACTAGATCTCTATCGACAATCTTTTCCGAGCACTGAATCGCTTGATAGACCTCTTTCGAGCCGCCGCGCTGACCACTCTCAGCCTCCCCTTCCTCTCCCTCCCCGTCGAGACCTTCCTTTTGCACCTCCACCCTATACTAGAGCCATATCGCCTCCGCCCTCATATATAAGCCATTTTTCGCCGCGACTGCCGACACACCACAAGCCGATAAAAATGTCGTCAGAAGAGGCGAAGGCATCCCACTCTTCTTCACTTTATGCAACAGATCGGCGCCGAATCGCTGCTTATTCTGATGTGAAATCCTTTTCTCCGTTTCAATACCACTTTCACGCAAAAAAGTCCAATAGTTTGAAAACTGCCGCTCTCGGGTCAGGTGCCCTCTCAGGTCTCGGCCTTAGCTCTCATTCCCGTTTACCCGAAGATTTGGACGGTTCCGATGAAGTTTCTGATGAGGAGGACGACGACACCGTCTCCTCTGGCCTTAGTGGTAACCCAACTGTCTTTCCCTTTCATTTTCTGACAGATACCGACTCTATTAAAGGATATGCTTATCCACCTCCTCCCGAACCGGCACCACCTGATTATTCATCTTCTCGTCTTAAGAAAGCCCCCTCTTTGCCTTCTTCTGGCCGTTTACCAGTTCAGCGCTCTTTCAATGAGGGTATCGTCTCTTTTCTCTATTTTTCTATATTCTTGAGTTCAACAAAAATTATTGAATCGATTAAAAGCCAAACAATTGTATAATCAGTGAGAGTTTCGTCATTTATTATGCAATAATCTAATACTTCCATCAAATGTTCAAATATATTGTTTAGGATTTTTCGATGTCTATCACATCATTTCAAATATAATTACTTTTTCAATAATTACTGTCATTTAAAAAGATTTCCTCATTTTCAACCCTTTTGTGTCAAATTACAGCAAATATCAAATATCTGTCATCGATGCTCGAATGATAGTCATCGCTTCTCAAATAAATGTCCTTCAGCTCA
>JAQFZL010000950.1:0-12271 GCA_034695685.1 Galumna lanceata
AATAATAGTTAAATACATTTATTCATTGTTTTGCTTAAACTCAATATTATATATAACTCATACAAAGAACTTCAGTTAACTTTACTTATTTCAATAATTTTAAAGTTATATTTGTTATTTGTTTTCATAAAATTTAGTTATTGATTTTCTATCTTTCAAATGATTAACAGTTGAGTCTTCTGTTCGTCACTTTATATAAAATAAATGTACTAAAAAACTAAATAATTTATAAATTAATAACTATTGTCTTCACTTTAGTTCACAAATTAATTGATTTGAATATAAAATTTTATTTTCAAAATTTCTATTAATTTGTAATAAAATTTCATTAAATGTTTTAAAGCGAATATTTTCCAAAACTATTAACTAATAATTTGTTTGAATTTGAAACCAAATATTGTATTAGTTTTGAAGAGAAATCTTTTTAGAGAACATTTTTGAGAAATGATCCGATTTGACCCATTACTCCACTCGGAGGGGGACCCGGAATTACTGGAGGTGGCAGTGGTGGAGGAATCGGTACTTCAGCATAACTTCTGTAGACCGGAGTACTATACCCTTTGCCATACTCTTGTTGAAATCTTTTAGCTCTTCTGTCAATATCTTTATTGAATTGCATATTCTTATAACATATAAGAACTCCACAACATATCCCTTCAACGAAATAAACACAAAACAGGACAATGAGTGGAAATAAAAACATTAAAATAATCAACGGAATAAATATCCAAAAAACGGTATCCCTTTCATCATCGAAATCATCAATTTTCATAACTTCAGGGAATTCGTGATCGGGAGCCCCACTGAGAAACACTGGATCGTCGAGTTTGGGATTTTCAAACATTTTTCAGATCTAAAGATTTGATTAGTTTTAATTCAACGAATGTTTTGGTTATGAAATTCTCGCTCTGAAGTCAATTCAAAGTTAATATTAACGTAAATAATGTTTTATAGCCTAATATTGGGTACAATTTCTACATTGTTTGAAATTTTCTATAATTTTGATTTAAGTTATAGAAAAAACACAATTTTTTTTGTTATGAATGTCTGAAGTGAACAATAATTTCATTTCTTTGCTTTTGTTTTTAAATTCTGAATAAGAAAAATCTATTCTGGAATCTATTTCAATTCAAAAATGAAAAGTACTAGTATAAGAAAACACTTTATCCTAGATTAAATTAGAAAATTTCTGATGCAATTTCTAACTCAAAATATTGAGATGGAAAGGGATCAGATGAGACATTAGTCGACAAAATAGCATATTATATATAGAAAAGCGTAAATTAAAATTTTATTTTACTTTTTAAAAATACTATAATTTTCTAAAACTAAAGGCTTTTAACAAAAAGTGATCATGGTCAAAAATTTAATTTCCAGTTTAACCCAAAACTATTAACCAAATTTGGGCTTAAGTTTCAATGCCATCACTTGATATTAAATATTTGCGATCGACAATAACAACAACAATAGAGAACACCCGTCACAAAGTTTACCCAACTTTAGGCCTCTTATATCTAAAGATTAATTTTAATCACAACTAACTTAATTCAAACGATAACTGAATTAATGTTTTTTATTTTTTTATTAAACTGTTGTCTCTAAAAACTTTGGGAATAATAAAGAGTTTCAATTGTATTAAGTCATAAGTGTTGGGAAAATGAAATCAGTTTCATATATGAAATATTTTTCATCTGATAATGAAAAAGGATTTCAAAGACAATTGAGTCCAAACAATGAACTCAGAGTTAATAAATTCTTAGTAAAAGTTGAAAGGTATTCATTAATGACGACAAAAGTGGCGAAAAGGTATAAATTATTGGTATTTCGTCGGAAATTATTAATAATTTATATTTAGTGGACTCGTTATTAATAAATGGTATCAAATGGTCTCCAAATAAATTTATAGTGGAATAGAAGTGCAAAAATGAATTCTTTCACATTTTGTGATATATTGTGTATAAGTTATTACAATTGAAACACGTTTTTGTCGGCCCCCGAATCTCAAACTTGTAATAAAACTGACCGATAATTATATACTTCTGATTTCGGTTCAATAGAGTATCTGATAAATTGCTGGAAGAGATAAGAAATACTTTTGTATTATTAAAAGCGATTGAATCGCATAAATCAGACGAAAGGCCAAAAGGAAAGGCAGAGAAGTATCGCAAATAATAAAGAATAAGAGGAGTAGAAGAGAGAAATAGTTTCATAGATTTGGGCTAACATTTCAGACCTATGACTTCTTTCAACAAATTCTAGGCTCAGGAGATTTGACGGATTTTTTGGCCCAAAAAATAATAGAGAGAAAGAGTCAGAAAACAAATAACAGCACAAAAAAACAGATGAAAACAATTTGTTTCACTACTGATTCATATATCTCTCAATACAAACCCATATTTACTTAAAAGATATAAAACTAAAGGCATTAAATTCATTTCAAATGATAATAACTTTTAATATAACAATATTTTTCTTAAAATATTTGAAAAATTTTAATCAGATTTAATCATAATTTACATAAAATTCACTTAAAAGAGAAATTCTTTAATTTTTATTTAATTTTTTCCATAACTTTTAAAATATAATATTTAAGTCGAAAGTCTTCTAAAAAGTTTTTAATTTAAAGTCTGTTATTTGGCTGTCATTTTGTTGGAGAAATGATTTTAGTTAATGAAAAATGTAAATTTGATTCGAGCAGATTTAGTGTGGCTTACAATCTCATCATTCATTTTTGCCCTAAAAATAGTTTCATTGATAACTTATCTGATGCCCAAAAAACTGCATAGAATTTCAATTTGGGTTTTTTTGTCTTAAAATAAAAAAGTTTGCAGTGATTTTGATCTTCAATTTTCATAACTCATTCTTCTCTGGTTTTTATCCATTTTTAACGATAGTCTCAAAGTTTTGATAAATTGTTTTACTTTCGCAGAGAAAGAGTAAAATATGGATCAAAAATTTGGTAAACATTGCATGAAATCGACGAAAGAAAATGTTTTAGAAAACTATTCGGAAAATAATTTGAAAATTTTTCAAATTCTATAAAAATTTAATTTATCGTTGAATTAAAGAAAATGTGAATTCAATGCATTAAATCTCAAACAAGAATTTCATAATTTTATTAACATTTTTTTAACTTTAAAACTTAATAATAATAGACTGTAATCTAATACTAATTTAAAAATATATAAAATGTTTCACTAAATGATAAAAATATTTGTTTTTAAACTTAATTAAAACAAATTCAAGTCTTTTGAGCTAAAACTTTGTGAAGCAAACAATAGGCTATTATTCTTTGTTAGATTCATCCACGAAGAAAATGAGACAAAAATTCTTCAAATGATTCAAACGTTCAGCTATTCTTCGCTAACGCCAGAGGGGTTTACAACAAACAATGAAAGCCAGACTCAGACAACTTTCCGATCGAAAGGGAATAAAACAATGAAAAATCTGATCGAAAAACGCCGGAGAGATAGGGTTTAAAAGAATTGCATAAAATATAAAATTTAATATAAAATTATTGATACTTTAATGCACCGAATCTAATGTCGTGTGTCTTAAGTCTTTATTTTTGAGGCATTATTTGCAACACAAGAATATAATTCATATAATCTTTACTTTCATTAAATATTTGCATAATCTTTAAACAAATAAACTGAAGAAAATAATGACAACAAAAGCATATCTTCTAATATATATATATAAAAAAAAGTTAAGAATTTTTATTTAAATGAGAGGAAGAAAAAGTGATATTTTAGTTAAGAGTTTAAATTGAATTAAAATCATTTCTATTGAAATCTAAACGTTATTCCCTTTTCATGTATTGTAAAGTGAAATAATTTACTACTCAATTGATTGGACTCTTTCCAAGTTTATTGAATTTACATGGGATCTAATTTGTTCTAGTTAGTCTTGATGTCTTTTTGAGCAATTTTGCACAGAATTTTATTCTTGATTTACAGAATAAAATATTAGTATTTTAGGACAGAATAATAGTGACAATTAGGCGAAATGAGATTCAATTCTAAAAATAATGTTATCTTTTGGGCTGAAACTTGTGCTCATTCTGTGTCTCATTTTATATGTGAATATATTAAACAGTGTTTGAATGAAAAGTCTATTTATCTCTGACTAACGCATAGCTAATGATTGTTCTCCTCATAAGTTATGCGGCGATGATTTTAATCGTATTTTTCTGCTCTAAGTTTTCAATGATTTTTGTAGAAAACCTCTTACTTTACAAACAGAGTCATCAAAGAAAGAGATGCACAGACTATAAGCGATTTGTTTGAAATGAGAGCAACCATTTGGCACTCAATTAAGGAGTTGACTATCATTTTGCAAACACTAATCATTAAAGAAAATGAGCGCAAGAAATGATCAAATTTATCAAATATTTATTCCTTATAACAAAAAACTTATGAATATTCAAGAATTCATAAGCAAATGATTTTTGATTCAAACTTTTCACCAAATTTTTTGATGAATTGAAGAGATTTTTATCGAATAAACGATCAATCATTTGATGAGACGATGAAAATATGAGCCAAAGAAGAGCTAAAGAAAACTCAAGTTTTTTATACAAAATTATTTTGAATTCAAGTTTCGATTTCATTGAAGAAAATGTGATTTTTGTTTGAATTTTTTTTAGAATTTATACTCAAAACATATTTGATATCATATTTGTGTTGAAATTTCTCACTTTCTATTAGATGTGACACTTTCACAATCGGGGTATAACTTATCTATTTTTTCATAAACTAAACTCAAATATATTTCTTGAATTTTGATTACTTTTAGTCACGACATATACCGAACAGAGACGTATTCTGTGCCAAATCAGTTGCACCGAAAGAGTGTAACAAAATATATATTGAATTTAAAAATAGTTGTATATATTTATATTGTTATCAAAAGCAAAATACGAATAAAATTTAATAATAAGTTAAATAAATATTAAATTCTGTGCCAAAACCTATTGTGAAAAGTGGCAAAAGAGGGAATACCTGCCAAAACAAAGAGTAAAATTTCAAAATTATAATAAACTTTATTTCTATTTCTTAAGAAAAAAATTCAATTAAACTCTTCGGAAAACTTTAATATTTTGGTTATAAGAAGGGATTAATGAAAAACAAAAATAAATTGAAAATAAGAAAAAAAGGGATTCTTTTTGATTCTCTTTTTTGTGTATTGAAAGTGATTTATCAAAACATTCATAACTTTTATTCTTTTCTTCCATTCTTTATATATAATGTTTTTATTCATTTTTCCATTTCTTAATAGACAGGAACTGTTGTTTTGAATACATGTCTGCACAAAAAAATTCAATATTCAAAGTGAAGAATAGGCTAAAGAGTAGAGCTCTATGTCTTGTCTGGTCTGAGAGTAAATCCTATTAAACTTCTTTGTTGTGCTTATTATTAACATCAGAATAATTGAGTTTCAAATTCAATGTTTTTCCTATCAATGAAAGTGTGAATAAACCCATGAATGGAGTGATTAATAATTATTAAGTAATTCATCAAAATTAAAGTCTCTTCTGTTTAGGAAAACAAAAATAATTGAAAACTAGTATTGTTTGCAAATAAAAACAACTTTTGTTGAACACCAGTGGAGACCAAACACTCACATAAAGTAATCATCAAAACATTTACAAAGAAGTGTTAGAATAGATATCCGGAGAAATATTGAGAGCTCGAGCCCTACACATGACAAACACTAAAGAATATTTTCATTCGTTTTTATTCTCTTCACTTCTTGTGTCTCAATGTCTCCGAGGATTCGATCAGATATACAGAAGAGTACACATCTACTGAAGCACTGGAACTGTTTGAGCACAAGACTATTGCAAAAATGAGAGGAGTGGAGGAACGACAGCTCTGACGAAGAATTGTATCGAATTTTTCTTCTTTTACTGTTATTCGTCTTATATTTAACTTTATATATAAAAGATTCAGAGGAGAAGTAAAGAGAAAAATAAAAGGCTATTCGATTGTGAACAGAACAGAACAAAAACATTGGCAAAGAGTGGAAAGGGATGGAAAAGGATGAGGAACTCCAATACACAATACAGTCGTCAGACATCGCAATGAGAATCAGTTGACTCTAACTCAAGAGTCAGTCAATAGCGATGAGAATAATGTAGTCTGACTTCAATGAAGACAATTTATATGTTATTTATTTCTATGTTTCAGTTTTATTCACATTCGTATTCATCACATTTCGAGGAGAATTCAAACTTTTATATTTAGTTTTACTTTTTTTCAGTGTTTTATCTTATTTTTCATTTTATAAAAATTGATTGACTGAACACAAGAGACGACATAAGAGGCAAAAAAATCCGATTTTTTCGTTTCAGTTCCGGATTTTTATTTTCGATGAAATTTTTCTCAATTTTCACAATTGTATTGAATAACTGTTTTTTATTATTATTTTTATCTCAAAGAAAAACCTATTAGTGATGATGTACTCAACGCTTAAGACACAAAACATTAAATTTTTATGAATTGTTTGTGAAGAGTAAAATCGGATGAAGAAAATTATTAATAGAAGATCTGAACCAAAATGAGTTATTATAGTAATAATAGCGGACCTATTCTTCCCTCCCCTACCATTTATATCATAATTATTTGGGTTAATTCAAAAAAAGGAGTTTATTATGGCTTTTCTCTACACTTTATTCTGTGTTTTATCTAATTTCTATTCAACAAATGAATTGATAGCAGAATATATTACTAACGGAATCGTCTCTTCTTTTAATGGCATACAAACTGAGAAAACATATTTTGCTTCACTTAATAAACAAATAATACATTAATTCATATTATAATAAAAAGCCAACAAAAAAGAAAGTCTAATAAGAATGGGTTTTCTTTTACAACCAGCAAAAACTTTACAATAATGGGTCAGGTTCTAGCATTAGGTATGAAATAATGGTTTGCCAACGCTCTGAGCACCGTCTCTAAGATATAGTCTGTGATATCAAACCATATACTGAGCTGAGGATAAAAATGATATATGAAGACAAAGCAATATATCTCTCGCAAGAGTTAAACACTAAAAACACTGTATTTTCTTTGAGAAAAAGGAATTTCTTTTCTGTCTTTTGTTTTTATCCAAAGGATAGAAGAAATTCTCAGTATTTGGAAGAATAGAAAATTGAGCAAAAATGGCATACATTGTAAGAGAGGTAATCTCTCTCTCGCTCTTTCTCTCCCCTCTGTTTGTGAAATATTCAAAAAGAGTTTTGAGTGAAAAAATGTTTGAAATGAAAATGGTTTGGTTTTTGATTTTCTTTACATCAGATCAGACCTCAAGTAATACAAATAACAGAATATTCTTCAAATGTAATAAAGTTTGAAATTTTCTGGTTTTGAGGTTTTCTTTTAAAATTAATTCAAAGTTTGAGACATTAAATCAGTGTCTGAAACATATCTATGTTAACATTTATCAGTGTTGGTAAGTTTGACCCCAATTTACAGAATTGGATACAATTATTGGATAGATTTGGAATGTTTCAAATGGAACTCATTGTTATCGCTTGACGTTTAATTGATGATTTTGAGCAAGTTAATAAAGTAATAGCGAGATAACAATTATCATTTAATTATTTATAAATTTGGACATTAAATGAGAGGATATAATGAAGTTTGATATGTGAGGTATGCAGTGCTGATAAACTATCTGACAATAGACTAATTGGCAAAATGAGGTCTGACTACTCACCGCCATAGGCTTCGCAGACTAGTGTCAAACTGTCGCCTTCATCGTAGGGCCCAATAATGTCTCGAAGCGTATTTCCGTCCAAATCTTTGATTATGACTTGTTTTGGAGGAACTGTTTATATGAAAAGAAATACCAAAATATTTGTTATAATAAATATTGACTGCAATTAATCACTTCTTTGAAAATATGTCAAAACTTGAGATCAATAAACGACAGACAAAATACATATGAATCGCATTACCGGTGACGTTGAGGTGAACGAGGAAGTGCTGTGTCCTGTGCTTACGATAATCGACGCGACATCGATAGTCACCCTCATCTTCTTCGATAACCGGATCCAGTTTTAATGTTGGCGGCAGTACTGACACATCCATTAGTGCTCTTCCGCCCAATTCTTCTGCTGGCACTTGTTTTGAGTGCGACAGACGACTGGAACGGGCGTCTACTGTATATATAGGAATACCGGTATTTCCTCTGTACCAAATCACTAATGATATATCTTCCTCTACCCATCGACTCGTATTGCAGGGAAGTAATACCTGTCCTCCGACTACAGCTTTGTATTCACTAATACCTAAAAAAATAGATAACAATTGAATGAATCTCAAGAGAACTGAATTCTAATTAAAAGTAAATTTAATTTCATAATTGTTTTGAGACTTAGTTTTGCTTCAATTAAACTAATTTTAAACTCATTTCCGGCATTTTTTTTGTTAAAATTTTTAGAGAATTTTGCGAACATTTATTCTCTAATCGACGATTCAATCAACGATTCACTTCCAGTATTACAATAATAAAACTTATTTTCAAAGCTATTATGAAACCAATAAAAGTAAAGACTACTCTCCTTAAAGAATGTGTATTTGAGAAAAAGAGGAGAAGAGGAAGAGAGCGAAAGAGAGAGACTGATTGTGATTAGACTCGTTATAGTAAACTATAAGTATTGGAACAAAAAAAATCTATAAGTATTAGAAGAAAAGAAAGAATAAGAGACGTATCGAATGGTCTCTTAAAGTATTGATTTTAAGACAAAAATTCACCAAAAAATAGTGAACGACATTTAAGAAGTGTTTGGAAGAAAAATCATAAGAAAAGTTCACTCCAAACGATTGAAAGAAAATTTAGTTCTTCTTTTCTTAGGAAAAAAAGTTCTTTGAAAGAGTAGATAAAAATATGAGCGACATATGTGTCGGAGGTTTTCCGAGACGACCATAAGGAAAGCCAATGTTAATACATCGTATGCTACCAAAGCTCAACAAAATGATAGTATAATACAAGAATTACAATAATATTTAGCTAATAGTATGAAAGTAATAAGTCTGGAAGAAAACAAATTAGATTTGCAGCTATTTTGCCATCTTTCTTTACCATGGTAATAACTTTGCTTTTCATAATCAAATAACAATCAAATGGTTGGCTCTAATTTTTTTCCTTCCAGTCATTTGGAGTTTGCTTTAAAGAAGAGGTAATTAAAAATGTCTGCAAACAAACGAAAAACACGAAAACTAATTGAATAAAAAACTAATTTATTAAATGTTTTCATAATTGTATTTAGATTTTTATGTGATTCGAATCCTTAATTATATTTTCATTTAAACTATTATTATTTGTTTTGTTTTGTTTTCACTTTTCCAACAAAAGTAACTAAATTTATATATTTTTGAGTAAATGAGGGCTCAAAATATATGCATTTATGAACAGCTTCACTATGTGTCTGTCCTCTGATATTCTGTGGAGAAGAGTCTTCTCTACATTAGTAGTCAGAGTAGAATATTCTGTCGAAAATATATTCGGAGCTCTAAATATCGATTTTAAATATAAGGACACAAAAAACGAAAGACTTAAAACTGTCAGTGAATTTCGTCGACACAACAAAGATTTGAAAACATTTGCCAAAAATATATATAAAAACCTTTTGAATGACTATAAGATATAAACTTCACTTAAACCGAGTATAAGACTATAGCTTTTCACTCATTGAACTATTGTTTAGGTGACTGGTATTACACGACAGGTCATCGCAGTTGAAGATATTTTTTAGTACTGTTTGGCTAAAATCCTTTTATTTTATTTGATGTGTGAGCGCTATATTGCTATCATTTAGTCTATAAGTTTTGGTCATTTTTGGCATTTTTTGTCTTTTGTGTAGTGCCAACTGCAGAGCCCTTTATTCTATTATGTTCGGCCAATAAGCAATACCATTAGGTTATAGTCTCTCTCTCTCTCTCTCTGTGTCTCTCTCTCTCTTTCTCTCTCCTCTCTCGTTGTGTCGAAGCCCTTAATTAGTTGAACGTACGGCAGAGCAAAAACTTTTAGCAGATATCTTAACAAATCTGCTGCTCTATTGTGTAACACAAACTCGTAATTTATATTCGGGTTTCTCTTCGTTTCTCTGTTGGCAAATACTGTGCACTTATTCAATGTATATCCTCGGCGTTTATTCGTTTGTCTCCACTCTCTTCTGGGATTTCATATCAAGCAATTGCAATCTTTTGCTAACTGTGCGCTCTTACTCTTACACAACACACAAACAGCACTTATATTTACTGGAAAAAGTTATTTCTGGTCATCTCTTACTAATCATAAGAGTATGTCAGCGCCCAAATACACCACTTCTTAAGCGTGAATCTGATTTCACTAATTAATGGCAACAAATCTCTGAATCTCTATTAATATATTCAATCATATAATGAGAAAACTTTTTTCTTTCGTTAATTAAACTCAAATTTTACCGAAAGAATAATTGCCTCTAATTTACACTTCCATTAAAAGATATTCAGAGACTCTTCTCATTGAATTCAATTCATTTTTTATTCATTAAAATCTTTGATCATTTAAGATGTGACACAAATACTGACAAAAAATTAGTGATGAAGAGTGAAGTGAGTCATACCAAAAGTGAACCAAAACGAGAGAAAAGAGAATCCGATTAAATTAAATCAGAAATAAATAGAGATATTGTATATAACGGTATATAAAGAGACAACTCAAACATCAAATCAATAGGAAGTTCAAAGACATCCAGAATTTAATCTGGAATTGGATTTCGGTTACTAATGAAAAGTTATATAATAAGAAAATCTCGAGATATTTATTATTTCTAATTTATTTCTTTCACTTATATTACAGAATAACAATTAATGTCTGAAATCTGAAACTCAAAAAACATAATTAGTTTGTATTTGAGTTTTTTCTGTCAATGTTTTAATCAATTTTATCGAATAAATTATTTGAAGTCTAAGTTATCGACGGATTAAACTGAGAAAAAGCTATTCTAATGTTTACGTTGAAAATTGAGTAAATATTTTTTTTCACGCTTTTTAGGCGAATATAGTATAACAAAATAGAGTGAAGTTTTCCAAAGAAAATCCGTTTCAATCCTTTTAAATGTAAACCTTATCTTAAAAAACTGTTTGCAAACAAAAAGAATTCAAAATAACTTTAAAATAGTCGAGAGTTTAGACCAAAAAAAGTATCAGAAAATTATCGATAAACTGAACAAAAAAAACTGAATGATTAAAGAGTTGTTCCGTTGAAAAGAGTTGCAAAAACTGAACAAATAATCAATGAGGAGAACAACGTCTGGAAAAATAGTAAGAATGGTATATAAGAGTAGTGGCAATCACACAACGAAACAACAGCACAGGTTTATTGGCAGATCAAACGACAAACAATCGTTATTTGGCGTCCAAACAGAAGAGCTGTTCTTCGATATATATTTAGCTTTTTTTTTATTTTCTTATTTCTTTGGACTAAGTTTTTTGAAACTGTTGTGTTCTGTGCTGTCTCTGCATTTGATGCTAAGTTACTCATCAATTAGGATCCAATAGAAAGGATAGCCTAAAACTGTTCCCAAAGTATTTCTACGGGTTTTGATCCTTTAATTATTTATGGCAACAGTTCTTATGCTACAGATCTCAGATCCGGTATTTGTTGGTCAACACCGCCGTAAAGGCTTCTTATATTATGAGCTCTACTTCTGTTTTTCTTATTATTATTTTATCTTTTCTTTTGTATTATTTCGTCAAAATATAACAAAGATTTTTCTCTTCATCACTGAAACAATTGGTAGAGTCGAGTACTTTACTCTTCACTTTAATTGTTTTTACATAAAATTTCACGAATCCATTATTATTCGCATAAAATAATAGAAGTTTCAAAAAATTTTATCTCTTTTTTTGGAATAATTAGATAAAAAGTCAACCGATTTTCATTATGTAAATGTTGTATAAATTAACCATTTAATCTCAACTTTCGAAATGATACATATTGCAAATACCTTGTTACAAATAGGAACAAACACGAGGTACTATTATTCCAACTAATGGTCAATTAAAAAAAAATTGATTAAATGCTTTCATTATCTAAGGTTTGGAGAAAAACACAATAAAAACTGTTGACTACTTTCTGAGGAATTAAAAAAAATTACACAAATTTTTTTTCTAAATCCTTTTTATATGATTTTGTTTAACACGCGATACCTTTTCGTTGTTCATCTAATTATATTATTAATAATTATTCTTATTTGTGGTATTCTTTTGATTCAAAT
>JAQFZL010000951.1:0-12267 GCA_034695685.1 Galumna lanceata
TATTTAACTTGATTTCACAGTTTTTAGGCCAATAACCTCTCTATGTCTCGGCCAAAATGGGTACGAGAAAGGGACCTTGGTCATCACTGCAACATTATTTAAATATATAATTAATTTGTCGATTAATCTTTAATAACAAGACTTTAATATTCATTAATGATTGATATTTTTACCAAGATCATTCATTAAAAATGATTGATCATACTTATATTTTTGATTTATTATTACAATTCACAAAATATTAATTATTAATTTATTTGTTTTTATAGTACAACAAATTACCAAATTTATTACTTACCAAACATATATTGCATAAAATATTGATTTTTAGTTCACAAATTAATCCATAAAATAAGTTAAAAATATTTCCAATGATTTCCATTAATATTAAATATGATTTTTCAATGTTTTAAAAATATTCATTTGAATCCTAAGCACCGAAAATAAGGCTCTACTCTACTCTTAAACATTTTTGGCTTAAGTTCTTCATTAAATTTTATTTATATGTAAATTCAAGTTTTACTTTAAAACTATTAAGATTTGAAATACAAGTTTTAATGAAACATTACATGTAATTAAAATATCAGTCAAACTCTTAATTAAGTTTATGTCCAGTAATTGCAATCATAAGTATTAATATACAGACATATAATAAACATAATTATTCGCTGAATGAAAACTTTTGAATAATTTCACAACAATTTATAACTATTTTTTCATCAAAAATCCTTATTAAACAAATTATGAATATAAAGTAAATTTCAATTGTGATTTCTCTCTCCCCCATCTCTCCCCTCCCCTTTCTTTCACTCAAATTAAAGTAAAAAACATTAAGATCATTATATAAATTGTTATAAACTTACAAGTTCGTAAATTCTACATTGAGTGATACGAAGCGTTGAGTATATGTTTAGGGCTGTTTTGTTGTTTAAAATACGGGTCCATAAATTGAAAGGATTTTTATTATAGTTCTTGAATTTTTGTTTCATCCTTTTATTATAGTTGTGGTCATTATTATTATTATAAACATTTCCGATTCCAAAACGTCTATAACTATAAATTTTACTCAAACGCGAACCGTTTCTCAAAAGATTCATTTGTGATGACTGTTCGTAAAACATGTTTCTGTTGGCTAACATTTTTATCATTTAATTATTAAATCATTTATTCCGATTATAAAAACACTTTAAATAAGAATCGATGAAAAAAACTTTTTAATCAAAAGAAAGACCAGATTTCAAATGATTAGATTTCCAATAGATTTAATAAGTTATTGGAAAAATATATTTGGGCGACAAAAGATGATTGGTTTAGCCCTGAAAAGTGTCTGGTATTTAGAACTTATTGACAATAATCCAAATACACTTCTAAGACACCAAAGAGTGGAACTTCTGCTTTGAAAAAAGCAAATAACCAGTGAAGTGCTTCGAAGCACAACTTTGTATTTAATTTGTATTTAAAGGTATTGTCAAATATTAACGACAATAAGGAATACAAATAATTTATTTTAATAATGAATAATAAAGAAAAGAATAACAAAAATCAATCGTTTTATTCAGGGCTGCCATTAATTTTGGTGTCCTTTCAATCAATTGTGATCTTATTTTACATTAATTTTAATGCAATTCATTATTTCTTTGCATAATATTTATTAAAATCAGTTTCAGATGAGTTGACATTAAATCGAGGTTTTAATATAATCAGACAATCAGAGTGTGTACTCTATAGCACGCAATAACTGTCAAATATTGACTGTCAATAATGTTTCCCCTAATTCCTAATCGTAATAATAAATTGATGTTCTAATTCTGATTCACAACAAATTTGTTGATTTAATCACATGATTGCATATTTAATTCTTATTAAATTAGTTGATAAAAGAGTTATTTGATACCTTTTTTAATTTTTCTAATTAATTAGCTTGTTTATAATTACTTTTTCCTTAAAAAAAATGAGACCAAATATATAAAAGCTGTTTAATCTTTAAATGAAATCTTATGGTTAAGTTTAAAAGTTTTAAAACTGTTTAAAAATATAATGTTTCAAAAGATTCAGTGATTAAAAATTGATGAAAAAACTATAAAATGAAATCCAATTATAGATATTAAATATCATAATATTTCAAAAAGACTTTTGGTTTTAAAGTAAAAATTATAGGCTTTTAGTTAAATCTCATAAATTATTAAAAGATTTGATCAAAATCTCATATTTGTGGCACAAATTTAAAAATGGTTGCAATAGTTGGTGGCAGTGCTTAACTGAAAATTCATAATTTGTTACAATTGTAAGGCACAGGTTTATTGACCACTTATTCATTAATTTATGTTACATCCAATGAACACGTCTGAGAACGTGCACTGGAAATGTGACTCTCATGTAATTCCCACTTATTTGAATAAAATGTAGAAAATGGTATTAATTCTTTTTTTGATCCCTTGGAAACCACATTATGGAAACCACACTAATTATGAAAAAATCAGTTAAAGTGTTGTTACAAAATTTTGTACCATTTTTTCGACTAAACTCTCAAATGAACTGTCGATGAGTTTGTCTCTACTTTTAGACTGCATTAATGTAATGAAATTGTGAGTAATGGAAGTAAAGGGCAAAATGGTTGAGCCCGGAATCGACTTTAGGTTAAATTATAACCAAAACTGAATGAAAGCCGAATATGAAGACAAGACTTAATAGATATTAACAATTGTTTTACCATACGATGGTTAGAGTGACAATTCAGAAGTTTTGTTCTTGTCTTGAATTATGGAAAGGATGTGTTTTGGCCGGAATATTCTCAATGGTATTATTCTTATGACACAATCTATGATAAGAATCTTAAAGTTAACATTTGTTAGGCCACCAGTATTTTCGACTTACTCTGGAGTATCGCTCATATGTTAGAAGAAGAAAATATATTTGTCTTCTATTTGTGTTCGTTATCTTCAAAAATATTTCTTCAGACAAATTCATTTATAAATTATTTTTTCTTTTATAACAATAAAGTGTTCACTTTGGGAATACAAAGCGTTTTATTCATCGTTTCTTCTGGTTTTTTATTCGTTGGTTTAGTCAAAGTCAGTATTTGTCTTAAATATAATTTAAATATAAATAAATAATCGATTCGTTAATAGAAATCCAAAATGTTATTAATACCCTGGATATGTCTCGCAATCATCGATATTCTATTAAATTTTCTCATATCTTTCATTGAATTGACTCTAACGGTAAGTTTTAATTTCACAAATATTTTATTTAATTTAATTCAGTGATATTTAAGCAGGGATAGCAAAAGACCTCGATCTCAGGAGGGTATTTTGCCAATTTTTCCATCTCAGTGGGTATTTTTAAGACAACGCCTCTTTTTATTGTTCGAGCGCTCGGCTCAGGGGGTATTTTAATGTACCCCTTCTTTGCTATCCCTGTATTTAAGTGATTTAAGTAATTTCCAAATACCAGGGATGGGAAAAAATATCCCCTGAGAAAAGAAAATTTGCAAAATTCCCCCTAAAAATTTAATAGTTTATTAGAGTTTATTTCACCCCTCCTATACGTTGTATCATGTTCAGTTTTCAATATTATTTAATAGGGACTGACTAATGGATATCATCAACGTATATAAAATATCAAAATTGATTAAATAAGTGGATAATAGCAATAGTTTTACTTTTTTATATCATTAATGGATATATTCTTAGCAAAGATTACAATTTCAAACGTGATTTATAAAAATTATTCTTAATTTTAATATGTTATCAGAATTTCATATATACTTTAAATTTAAAGATTTTCATAAAAACAAAACAATTAACTTTAAGAGTAAATCAAATTTTAATTTTAAGTTTTAATAAAAATATTTATCCCTTAAATATTTTTAATACCATGTTTAATTTAATTTTTCGAAAATTGGATTTTTCAGTGCACAAAATATATTAAAAGGATAACATTGAAATTTTTGACATATATTAAGACAAAACAGTCATTGTTTAAAAGAAATTTAATTTTGGTATAACATATAAAATTTATTGTGAAATATAAAATTCCCATGATTATTATGAATAATTTCACTCCCAAATAGTTTTGAGATGCATCATCTATAATGACTAATAAAATATCTTCATTGTTATGTTATAAATTTTAACTTTAAATTATTTTATAAGTGAATACTATTAAATTTTAGTTTATTTTTAAAATCTGATTCTTTTAATTAATGTTTACCACATTAAAAACTAATTAAAGTGTAATGGACAATTTTAATATTCAAGAGTTAATTTAAAAGGTTTTAAGAAAAGCGGGAAAGAGGCAAATATATTGTTTCGTGGTTAAATAATAAATAACTAATCAAAGGGTATCAATGAATATAAAAGTGATTTTTATTTACCTATTTTTTAAATTAATTTATTAGACATTATTTTTGTGATCAAAAGCCATATTTAAAAATTCTTAAGCTATCACTGATTTCATTTTCCTTTAAGTTTGTCAAATAAGTCATATTGTTTATGCCCAAGGTATACCTTAATTTGTGATTTTTATAGAACAGGACATATGGAATGCCTTGCATAATTCCTGTGGCAGGACTGGCTGTTACTGTTATGGTTTGCGCTGTTTTGGTCAGTTTAGCAGTTTTTTTAAATAATAAATTTCGATGAATTATATTTACAGCTCTACTGTTTGTTATGCGTTTTCGCACAATTTTTGATATATAATGGAAAGAGTCGTAAGAATATATTTTAATTCTTTAGTTTATTTTTAAAATTTTTAAACTTAAAAGTAAATTCACATAAGAATTAACACAAATTAAATCAATTATTGCAATCATTTCAGAATTTTTAAAATAAAACAAATTTCTACAAAAAGTATTATATTTATTTAAATTAATCACTTTTTTTATTGTAAATCAGTTGGAATTACAGAAATCAAAGTAACGCCTTCTCACCAAAATTGTAAGTAAAATAACTTAAGCATTAACTTCATGTAGTATGCATTGTATACAAGATTATTTTATTCAAGGATAGCAAAAGACTCCAATTTCATGAGGGGGTATTTTGCTGATTTTTCCTTTTCATGGGGTATTTTAAATTGCCATCCTTTGCCATTTTTGATATATATTAATTAATGTTATATAATTTTTAAATATATATTTTATAATTATTACAAAATAAAGTTTATTTGAGACTTATAATTATAAAACCGAATACTAATTTTAGGTTAAACAAGGTTGAGGGCAAAGCCTATGATCACCACATTTACGGGTTTATATAAATAAAAAACATCTATTTTGAATCAGTTTAACATATAATCCAAAATTATTATACATTATTAACCAAAAGTATAAATAATCTTCTTATAGTGAAATATGTTGTTTTATAACTATTTGATAAGAAAACATCTTTTAGTTTTTGGCGATTTTTACATTTTTGAAAATATCTCTCTCTGATACCTCCCCCCTGAGATCTAGGTCTTTTGCCATCCCTGGTCTAAAATTTTTCATGGTATTACTTATTTTCAAAACTTCATTATTGAACTTAGAATTCTTAGATTTATTCAACTATTTTTCATATGTTTTATGTTAACTCTGGTTAATAGTCAAGAGTTATAAAGAAATTATTTTATTTACAAATTAAATATCAATTATGAAAAACAGCTAAAACAGATGAGACAAATGAAGAGGAGCCATATTTGGAAAACCATTTATCTGTGCCGCATGGCTCAGCCCCTCGCGATGCCTGGTGATGAAGCAAGGTAGATTTTTACTGCTATTGTCATACAAGTCATAAAACACCGCAATAACAACATTACTCTATTATTATTGAATTTGTGTTAAGTTTTTTAAGCTTTTGTGTAAAATATATGTGTTTTACATATAAATTGTGATATAATATAATATATTCTAAATTTGATTTTTTAATCCTCTTTTTGTTATTATAATCTCTATAAATGAAACTTAATGTTAACTAATTGTCTTTAAACATATCCAAGTAATTGTCGAAATGAGAACAACTTTTGGGTAATTTTTGGTCATTTATTTGTCGAAAAATAAAAAATAAAAATTCAAAATTTATTCTTTGAAGTAATACTCATTTATTGTTAAATTATTATTTTAAATTTTTCTATCTGTAGATAATTTTTATTTTAAGTTTATTATTTATCTTTCTTGAAGTTCTAATTGATACTATCTAAATATTATTAAAACATATCTGTTGGTCGAAAATTTTACCACCAGTCTATTTTTCACATATTAAGCTTTTAATAAGGACCAAGATCATTAAAATCAAAGAGGTTCAAAGATTATTATTAATAATAATTTATTATTAATTACGTTTGACTATAAAATTACTTAACTTGCATATTGAATATCATATACATGTATTTAGTGGTTTGGTTGAAATCTGTATGAAAAACTGATTAAGAATCTGTGATATTGTGTATAGACTTAGACTAACCAAATAATCGCCGATTATTTTTCGGCGATAAATATTCCATTATATCAAATACTAAAAAAAAAAACTTAAAAAATTTAAGAGAAAAGATATTTAACCTAGAATTACCAAGTTTGATAATTCTTATTGGTAATGATTATCAAATAAATATAATTTCTTCTCCATTTGTTTTGCAATTGTTTTGCATTAAAAACATTATATTGAAAACAAATTTTCCATTTTTGTAGAAAATTTCATTTTAATAGAATAGTAATGAATGAATACTAATTTGTCAAATAGTTTATTCACTGAATAATTAACTTATAAGTAGAGAAAAGTACTCAACTTATCGGAATATTTGTAACCGTTCATAGGCTGGTCATAAGATTTAATATCATGACCGGACACATACTAAGGGTCATTTTAACAATAGCTTATAAATGTCTTTTTCATAGGTAAAAGCCTATTTGAAAAGTAAAAGCTTTTTTGTATTATTTTGCATAAAATATTATAAAAATATCAGATTTTTAAGTAGATCTTGCTATTTTTATGCAATTTTGAACAAAATAATCAAAAAAAGTATTGTAGGTAGATCAATTAGTGAATTTATAACTGAAATCTCTAGTTTTCTGTAAGTTTCTCAATTTTCGACTAAAAGATTCAAAAATATTACTCTATTATTTTAATTAAGTTTTTTAAATCAACATTCAACTATCATTCTTCAATTTACTGAACATAGAAATTACTCTTTTTTATCGATTTTTAGACTTTTTAATACTCTTTAAAACTTCCGAATAGTGAACAACTCGGGACCAGTAAATTCGTTCACTATTCAGAGGTTTTCACTATTCAGAGGTTTTGTATGTTATACAACGAATGCAATAAATGCATTTGAGAATTGGGTGGTTTTCACTAATTAGAGGTTAAGTGCCTTTCCCATAGTAATAAGTTAACATTGATACTATGGGAAAGGGACTCGGGACCTTACTGGTCGTTCATTAATAAGAGGTTTTCACTATTCAGAGGGTTCACTATTGAGAGGTTGAACTGTACTAAGTTTTATGATAAATCGTTTGAAACTTTTTGAAACAAAAAATGAGCAAGCTATCAAAAATTTCATAATACTTTATAATTATCATAAAATTGATCATTTCATATATTTGAATGGACACTAATAAGATTTGAAACTTGGTTGTATGATTGCCTTGTTTACTTTTTAACTAATAAGGAACAAACTTTAAAACTTTGGAGTCATTTAAGATAAAATTAAAAATATTTGTCGTAAATGAGAATCAGTTCTCTTCAATAAAACAGAAGTTAAATCACTTTTATTTTTAGGTGTGATCTGAGCACTGGGACAGCACTATTAGGTTAGTCCTCTTGTGATCGTCTAAACTTTGGTCAGAGATAAGGATTTTGTGAATTTAGAGCGAAAAACTGGTTAACTATTTTGAGAATTAAATGAATCGCAACTTTGAAATAAAGAGTGACTTCTTTTTAGTTATTTTTCATTTCGTTTGTATTTGAAGAGTATTTTCTTTAATATTTTCTTCAAATGAATAAATCGATGCATTAATTCATTATTACTTAAGCCGTGAAAATGTTGGAAAGATATCTGTCGGGACTATCATTCATAACAGCTCCGGGTCTTATCATTCAATTGATGACCGTTTCTATGATAATCTTAAACACTCAGAACCGATACAATAAAGTATTACAAGAAAAGCAGCGCTTCGAAGAATATGACTATATAGTAGTGGGTGCGGGTGCTTCCGGTGCCCCCATTGCCAACAGACTTACAGAAGATCCACATATTAATCTTCTACTATTAGAGGCGGGCGGACACCAAACTGTATTGAGTGACATCCCAGGAATGGCTGAGGCATTAATAGATAATCCAGAGTTTGATTGGCAATATCCCACTGTACCTCAGATCGGCTTCACTGAGATTTCAATGGATGCCAACAACGGTAAAAGACTCGGAGGTTCGTCAGCTATCAATGGTATGATCTATAATAGAGGGAATGCAAAAGATTTCGACAATTGGGTTACCAGTTATGGCGCTGAGGGGTGAGTGACAACATTTATATTGAAATTTGAATTAACCTAAACCTAACAGTTGGTCCTATAAGGATGTGTTGCCTTATTTTATCAAATCTGAGAACAATAGCGATGCTGTACTCCTCTCAGAGAACGCTCCCTTTCACGGAACAGAGGGACCCATAAGAGTTTCCACTGATCCAAATCCAGCACCACTTTTACGTATTCATCAGTTGGCACTCAATGAAATAGGTATTCCAAGTGTTGATGTAAACGGTGCCACTCAAGTGGGCACTACTATAGCTCAGGCGACTGCTGCTGATGGTCTTAGATCTGGTACTGCAAACATGTATATCGACCCCATTTATGACCGAAAAAATGTTAGTCATTTGTTTTAATACTTATTTCTAAAATTATTCTTAATTTTAGATAAATATTTTGGTCTATTCTTTCGTTACAAAAATTTTATTCGAGAAAACTGGAAAAGGAATGACTGCCGTCGGTGTCGAGTACTTAAAAGCTGGTAAAAAACAAAAGGCTTTCGCCAAAAAGGAAGTGATTATGTGCGCAGGTATTCAAATATTCTTCTATTTTTATATTATTTCTAAATACTGTACTTAAGGTGTCGTTCGATCCCCTCAACTATTGATGGTCTCTGGAATTGGTCCGCGACATCATTTGGAAGAGTTTGGAATTCCAGTTATTGCGGATTTACCCGTTGGAGACAATTTGCAAGATCACCCTGCTGTTTCTATTCATATGGAAGTCAAAGATCCCCGTTTGGGAGGACCCGGACCTCAGATGTCTATCGAACAAATGTATCAATTGTTTACTCAAAGATCAGGTTCATTGGCCTACGCATCAGACAGTATTACATATATCAATGGAAAGGGCAATAATGACACCAATTGGCCTAACCTTTACTTCTATACTATTGTTCAAAATGTATTGGATCTCAACCCACAGGTATCTGAAATGCCTGGCGATCAGCAAACCCTCAGAGAGTGGCAGAACTATTTCAGGCCTTATTTGGGTCGATATCTAACAATGTCTGCGCCACACGTCTATCGCGTCAGAAGTTGGGGATCAGTTCGACTTCAGTCGAAAGATCCCACTGTTTTCCCACTCGTCGACCCCGCCTTCTGTAGAGATCCACGGGATAGAGAGGACCTTGTTGAAATAATTAAGTTCACTTATTATTTCTTATTACACTCGGAATTTTCGAAATACATAAAACCACTGCCAAAACCTATTCCTGGCTGTAAATACTGTCCGGGAAAAGCCCCCTATGATTGTGACGAATATATCGATTGTCTCATTCGAAGGACAGGAAAGTCCGGCTGGCATTTAGTCGGTGGCTGTCGAATGGGTGATCCCCACAGACCTGATGTTGTGGTCAATCCTCGGGGTTTAGTCAAAAAAGTTAGTGGACTACGAGTGTGTGACTCCTCTATTATGCCTCAAGTAATTAACGCCAACACTTATGCCGCATCTGTTATGATTGGAGAGAAATGTGCCGACATGATTAAGCAAGATCAAAATAGCCATCACAATGTTTTGGACAAATACTAAATTATTAGCAATAATTTATTGATTTTATTGTTATTCATTTCCGCAAATATTCTGAAAACCATTAAAATGAAAATTAAATGTATTTATAAAAAAACTATAAAATTGCAGTTTTTATTAAACAATAAAACTTTGATTCCAATAATGATTGCAAGATTAATTTTGTAATTATTATAAGATTCATTATGTTATTTGTTCTTGGTGGTTCATGTAGTTTTCCTTGACTTTATTTGTTAACAAAACCAAAAAACATAATTAATTTGCCTCAAACCTAACAAAAATGATTCATTATTTAAATGAATAAAGAAAATCAAAATTATTATCCTTTAATTTTGTATAAGAACTGATCCATCAATTTTTTCTATCAATTTTTTTAATTAATTCAAACGGTTCGTTACAAATACATTAAATTAAAATTTTTCACTGAAATTGTCAGTCCATTGAAGGGTTGATTGTTTTCAGATTATAATGTTTCACAAATTTTCTTTAATTACATTTTAAACTATGTTTTGTTCATTACTCGACCTTCTCTTCGACATAACTAACGCTAATAAATAAAATAGATTTTTATTTTAGGTTTTTTTTGTAACAAAATATACTAAAAAACAAAACAAATATCTTTGGATTTTTACCAAATATTTTCAATTATTATTAATACTTTTATTAATATTAAATAGTTAACCCATAACTCATTAAATAATAAAAATGAACTTGGAAATAATGGTTTAATATGAGTATACCTCAAACAACAAAATTAAAATATTTATTTAATCAGTAATAAAATTTTTTAATAAAATTGAATGAATTTGAATATAAAGATATTTAACCATAAATTTATAAATAAATATATCGATAACTAAAAATATGGCGTTTATTAGCACTAAATGTTCTAATTTTAATAGATTTCAATATAAAACTAATTTTACTTTTACTTAACATTCAATTCAGTCCCACTTTTCTTTAATTATCTTCAATATTATTGTAAGATATACCATATCCATGATAATGATATCATTATGTATAAATTGTGTCACACAAATAGAAAAATTATATCAATAAAAATGTTACTAGTTTATATTTATCTACATTAATTATTTAATAAATTAAAAATATATTAATCTATAAACTATTAATAAACAAATTAATTAACTGCTGTTTAGAAAAGTCAACAAATAATAAGTATAAATGAGATAATCCGGTAAACAATTCCTTTTAATTATAATTAATTCTGTTAAAAGGTTCTTGGTTCATAAAACTAGAGCTTAATTGTTGTCTTCAATCAAAGTGAACAAGGTTAATTGTATGTAGAACATTGATTAATCTTTTTCTTAAAAATCAAAATTTTATCCATTAGTCAATTAAATTAGAAATAAGAACTCAATTATTTTATTCATTGTTTTAATGTCTAAATACTTTTAAAAAGAAAAGAAAAGTCAATAAAAGTAAAAATAATTTTTACAAAAATAAAATAAAGTCTTAAACTTTCCTCGTTTAGGTTTTAATTGTTAGTTAAAATAATAGATTGTATGCAAAACTTGCATTTTAATTAGATTTTGATAATTTAATTCATAATACAATCAAATTGAAGTCAAATCTGATAAATGTTTCACAAAACATAATATTTGAAAAATATAAAATATTTCCATTATTTTCGATGTTTTGTTAAAAGTCGTGCCTTATTTCTATTGAATATGAATCCAATTGACATGAATTTAGATAAATGTCATTTTGAAACTGTTCTACGATTTAGTCATAAGGAAAAGAGTAACACATTTAAGATGTATTTATGGTTATTCTATTTTTAGTTTTTTTTTCTTACTTAATATTAAGTCAAACTCATAAGTTATCCCACAAACTATACCCTCTCTTTCCATATCTCAAGTGATATCCGAAAAGATATGACTCAAAACTAAATAACCAGAAATTGTTAATTAATTGTGAGAATATAGTGCGTTGTGTTATGTCTGGCAATTATATTTTGAATGACCATGCTCATCTCAATTGTATAAAGTTTTGCTCCAAATATGTACTTTAAAAAATGCGTTTAATATTTATCAATAAAATCGATATTAATTTCATATTAACGTAATGTAAATAAAAGTTTAATTAAAATCATTTAGTCATCAGTTCATCGATAAGTGTAAGTCATATAAACTTTTATATCTTATATTTGTTTGTCATAAATGGTTAGTCTTAAAGTGATTTAAAATTATTCATATTTAATGGGTTTTAAATAATTATAAAA
>JAQFZL010000952.1:0-12265 GCA_034695685.1 Galumna lanceata
AAAAAAAAGTTTTATAATAAACTTTAAAACAAATAAACATTTCAAATGTTAATACATATAAAGCTTTATATAAATATAGAGACGAATTGTATGTAAACACATTATATTGAATATAATTAATACCCGTTTAATACTCAACTACTAATGATGATACGAATTTTTGACATAATATATGAACGATATAAACATTTAAAGCACAAACCGTTTGTCTCTATTTTTTTTCAACTTCACTATAAAGAGGTTTTACCTGAGTTTAGACAGTTTCCAGGCTTTACATACTTTACAGGTGTGGGTATTAGAGATGTAGAGATATTCAATTCAATAACAATTCATTACTTTGTTTGTTATTTCTTGTAAATTAGTGTCAAATAAGTTTTAATCTAAAATGAATTAAATGCTAAATAATGTCATTTTTCAATAGAATCTCAACAAGACTATCAATAGTAGTAATTGTATTAATTTGTGGTAAATTTTATTAGTTTATTATCTAATGTTTAAAACTTTTTGGGCGTTGCCTTCGATATAATTACTAATTTTTAACATATTTTCAGTAAATTTAAGGCATATAAGAGCCCAATACTATGGACAGGACGTAATCCCAATATCTCGACAACTTTGTAATATTCCGCAGACATTTCAGGGCGAATGGTTTTCCCGCGAGAACGGAGACAATGTCTTTACCACAATATCTTCGGATTCGATCTCAAATCGCGGGCAATGCCTTCAAATGCATCGAACAAATAATGATAACTACACTGTTGTACTCAAACAGGGGTTTGAATCTAACTTTTCTATAAATATTGACTAAAATATTTGTTGAATTAAATCAGGAATTGCTTTCATTGCGTTCGACTCATTATTCGGACACTAAATGTCATCGAAAAGATTGAAAGTCAGTTAAGTTATTAATATTATTAGTAACTAATGATTAGTTTAATATAAAGCCGGTTGTGTTAACTTGAATTATGGCGAAAGTCCTACCATTCAGAACGTTTGTAAAGTTTTGGACTTCAATCAGGAAATAATTACTTTGTTTTGTAAGCAATTGTTTGAAGTTATTATTCCTTCGATTAAAGTCTAAATTGAATTTCAAATTTAGCGACAAATCCTTCGGGAAAAAACTGTAGATCCAGTTTGGAAGGCGTCTGGAAATTCGGTTATCAAAATAGGTTTAAGTTTACCGGAGAGTGTACTCACTCTGAAGCCAATATCACTGCCTGTCAAATACCTGGTATTTTAATACTAATTCTGTTCAAAAGTTTAATGAAAAATATTGTTATAATCGATAGGAACGCAATTTTTTAATGTAAACCAACAATTCATTATGAACTACAGGAAATGTCCCGGAATGCAGGACACAGAAGACGCAGAAGTTCAATACAAATGTTTAGGCGATTGGTATGTCGGCAAAAACCATTACTTTGCTGTCGTTAACTCAAGAGAGTCCCGAATCGAAGAGAAATATCGATGTTTTGTAAGTCTTTTCATGAATTTTCCGAATTTTATTTTTTTTTGTGAAAAGTTGGCGAATAGAGACGACGATATATTCCTTTCGGTTTCAATTACTGCTGAATGCAATACTTTGCGATCACCACAAGAAGGACCGGAAAGATTACGTCTTTTTCCTGTTAAGACAGAAACAGTTCCGGCAAAGTGTACTCTCCCTCAAAATTTCAGTGGCATTTGGGTCAATACCGCTAACTTTGACGCAGAAGTGTCCATAAACTCTACTTATATCGTTGAAAAGTGGAAACCCGACACCGGAAGACTTAAACAAGAAATCTTTGTCTGTCAGGAGAGACGCGGAACTCGTTTTGTTATGGCAAGACTTGGAATCAATGGATGGTATAATCATTTAAAAGTTTTATAACAAAACTTAAACTTTTATTTAAAAGTCAAAAGGATTTCGTTTGTTTTGATTTCGTTCCGCGACATCACAATATCATTCGCTACCGAAAGGGTCAGCCAATGATTATCGACACATTTGCAACAGTATGTGCTTGGCACATGTTCAATGATGACGAACAATGGAAATATGACCTTTTGATTGGTTAGTAATAACTGAAGTTTTAATCCTTTGTTTGTAACTTAAAAGTGTTTGTTAGCTAAGAATCCAATTTCGATCAAATGTCCCGTCGCCGGCAAATTCCGTTTTGATCAAAAAGGTGACATTCCTTTCGAAACCCGAATCAGAGGTGGAGTCACACAAATTCCGAGACCTAACGTCTACTGCAAAGAAAATATTTCTGATTTTTCTGTTTGTGACGCCGACAAAAAAATCATTGAAATCGACGCCAATTACTGCATATCTGTTGACCATTTCGGTCGACCCGTAGATATTTACAGCGAACCCGACTATCAAATGCAATGCATTGGCTTTTGGAAAGAAAATCTTAAATCATATCTCATTACTTACGACCCTTTGGATGCTTACAGCAAATATCGCTGTTGGGTTTACCAAAGGGCTGACCTAAACATTATTCTCGTGTCATTATCTGTGGGAGCCTTTTGTCACATAAGGCAAGACGTGAGGAGCGGTAGTTCTGCTGAAGGCGCACAAATCGCACTCTCAATGTCTGAATATGAGAGGGAACGTAAGACAACATTCTCTTATATTTGTCGTTAAATTCATTCATTATATTCTCTTTTCTTAAATATTTTACTTTTTGGAAGTCATTTATATATATTAAACAATTTATATAACAATTGCTCTCAATATCTCTATTTGTATTTTATTCCAAACACAAATAGAACTTAACAACTTAACATGGTTAATTATTTTTATAATGGAAGAAATTTTCCCTTAATTTTTTATTGAAATAAATCTCAAAACCATTAATATTCTATTAATACATTTTTTTATTTTAATTTTTTGTCTTCAATTCATTCACTTTTTGTTAAAGTTTTATATCAAATGTAATGTATTTAACACTTCATTGATATCTCATTGACTTTTAATCAAAAATTGTTTTCTATCACTACAGACGATGACTGTCCCATGTATTTCGATGACGGTTCCAATCCATATAAAGAAGCAATGGACCAAGTTACTGTACTCAAGGCTGTGAGCGGAGCCAATCTCATTATTTATAGCAATTCAAAGGCATTCTTCATATTTTTACTTTCAATTTACTTTGAATACAGAATTGCATTATTTTTATAGAAATAACAATTTATAATATTTTTTGATAACTACTCGTTTTTCAAATAAAAATTAATTTTTTTTAAATTATCTAATTTTTATTGACATGACTTTTGACTCACGAATAATGATATATCATTTATATTCACAATTTTACTGAAAGTACATAAGTTTTGGCTAATAATACTTTTTTTCTATTTTTAGGATAATTTTTTTTCAGTCAAACAATTTGTTTACAAAATTTTGTAAATATTTTAAGTTTTTCGAAAACTTATGATTAATAAGTTATGAATGATTGGAACTGTTGGTGGAGACACACATTCAAATCATGTACTCCACAACAATTGATAAATCTTTTGAAGGAACCAATCAGTGGTCAATTTGTTTATCCATTTGATTCATATAACAGAGTATTTGACAAAATATTTATCGGCGATCAGTAAATAGACTCACTTTTACTAATTGTTTAAGAGTTTAGATTTTATTAAAAAAAATTATTTTTTCAGATTTATTGCCGAAAATATCGCTCTTTTGAAGTCACTCGATATAAGGCATATAATTAACGCCGCGTTTGGAAGTGATTCAACCCTTAATTTTGTATACATTTCACCCGAACTCTATTCCAAAAACAATATTTCATTCTTAGGGATCGAAGCAATAGATTTCACTTCTTTTGATTTATTTAAATATTTCGAAGAATCGGCTGATTTTATAGAATATTCTTTAAAAAATGGAGGTTTAGATTCTGTTTAAATTTAGATCCGGTTTTTCTCAAAATTTTTGTTTGATTTATAGGAAACGTTTTGATTCACTGCAAAGAAGGCATATCTCGTTCAGCGACTCTCGTCGTATCTTATTTGATGATCAAAAAAGGATTTTCAGCGCCAGAAGCGGTTCAATTGATAAGAAAACACCGAGAAATCCGTCCGAATGAGGGTTTCATTTATCAGTTATGCTTTTTAAACGATAAACTCATTTATCAAAATAAAGATTTTTCTAATAAAGAATAGTATTTTGTTTTCCAAGACTTATGTTACGATTCGAGCATTTATTTAAAATAATTAATCAAATTTTGACGACTAAATCGAAAATGAATTTAATTTAATAAAATAATTGTATCATTACTTCAAACTTGAATAACATTTTAAAAATTTGAACAAAAAATAAATATTTGTTATAACATTAATATTGTGTCCACTATTTTAGAATAATTAATTGATTATTAATTATACATTTAAGTAGTATTTATATAATAATTTAAACAGTAATTCATTAGTTATTGACAATTATTGTACTCATATTTTCAAAGGAATTTTCAATTAATTTATATTAAATTTAAAATAAAATTATGAAAACATAAGTCTCATATAATTTGATAACATTTGTATAATAATAAAATTCAAACAATAAATCATTGATTTGTTAATTAATTGCATAAAAAATTTAAATAAATATTTAAATATAAAACTTTGAATAACTGCCTATTTGTGAGACTAGAAATTCATTTAAATTAAATGACAAATAACGGCATTTTTGTCCACAAATTAATGGCATTTCAAGAATGTTATAATCATTTGTGTATTTCAAACGAAATCCATTTAAAGCTTTGGACCTCTAATGAGATTAATTAAAAAAATGACTGAAAAATCTTTGCTTAAAGAAATATATCTAAAAGTGAATAAGAATTTTAAAAAAAGACTAAAATATGATTTTAAAAAGTATTGAAAAAATAAATTATGGAAATTAAATTAATTTCATATTTTCTAATTTAATTGAAATAAAGAGATAATATTTGGTGCGTTTTCTCTTCGATTTATATTCATTGTCTTTAAAATGAGTCAAAAGTGTTAAAACGAGTCTCACTTTCTATTGTCTGTAAAATCAAATCAATTGGAAAACAATTGGTTTCGAATTTAAATAAATACTTGTTTTGAACTCAACTCAAAAGCTGTGAAACAATTCAAATGCTTTCAAATGTAACTCAAATTTGATTCGACTATTAGTAATGAAATCACTGCACAGCTCTTCGCGGAGGAATCGGCGGTCTTACCACTGGTGCTCGAGGAGGAAGAGTTGGAGGAGCGCTACCATTGGCTTGCAATGGAATTGAAGGATTAGGTCGTTGGGGTAATGGTGGCGGGTCTTCGTTTGGGGCAGTTATTGGTGGAGGCGGTGCCGGAGGTAATGTAAGGAGAAAGGGCGAAATTGGCTCTTCTGCATTATCATCTTGGGCCATTTCGAATGAGTCTACTCTGGGTGGCGGAGGCGGACCCTCGTTTCCAAAATCCAGAATATCGGAGGGAGGAAGAGGTGGAGCCGGTAGAGAAGGAGGGGGCAAATCAAAGCTTTGGTCTTTTTCTACTTTTTGTGGGGAATCAGTGTTTTTTTCCCAACCATTAGTGGGTGGCAGTGGAGCCGGTCTTATTGGCACTGGTTTTGAAGATTTATTTTCAGTCATCGACTAAAATAAAAGAAATTTTAAAATATTTCATTTTATGAGAAATATTTACTAAAGTATTATTCGATCGAATTTGAGAAGAAAGGACTTCCCGAATATCGCCATCATTTTTTGGAGGTGGGGGTCGATTTGGAGCTGAATGGGGTCGAGGGGGAGGCCGTTTTGGCGGTTCATCATTACTTTGGACTTTCACTGAAGCATCAGATTCTTCTTCCACTATAAAAACTGTCGGATCAAATGTAGGGCCCAAAGAATGGTCCAGATTTTCAAAATCATCGGATATGTTATCAAGTAATGGAATCGTATTATTTATTCCAAGTTTTAGCTCTTCTTCGACAGCTTCGACCCAATTAGGAGTTTTCAATTTAATTTCAAATATTTTGTTTTGAACAGTAATAGAACCCAATTTAGAAGCTTTAAGAGCGCACTGTCCGTCACGGAAAGTAACGCGAAGGCTATCCTCTCCAAAACGGGCTAAAATGATTTCTCCCGATTCATTCGCTAAACGTTTAAGGATTTGAGTAACCATTCCTTCTTCAAGAAGACTGACACAATTGTCTTCTTCATAATCATTGGCGGTAACGATAACTGTTGCGTCGAGTGGACCCAACTGTTCCAAAACACTACGAAAGACATCTGATCTCTTATTTGGATCGACAACAAGTACTTCACACAAGAATTCAGCGATAACTGGTCTGTGATCCGAAGTTTTCAATTCAGCCCTTCCGTAATGAAGTACTTTCCCATAATTTAAAGAAGAAATGTCTTCTTCGGAAAGCGTCGGATATCTCTTCTTGAATAGAATTCTGTCAGTATAGGCCGGAACCCGACATTTCTCACTCGTATCGTAATCTTCACTATTGATATCATATTTATAAGTCGGAGGAAAACTGATTTTTCCTTCGATGTAATTACGGAATACTTTTCCTTCTTTTTGTTGACATTTGAGTTGGTCTGAAGCCAAGAGTGTCTGCCAGTCCTGATCCCGAACCAGTTGTTTGACCTCATCATTAGTCAAATCAACCCTATAGTTGAAATCTCCGCACCAAAAGACATAATCGTGAGAATTCAAAGAGCGTCCCATTGGAAACGATGTCTTTCGTGTTATTTCTGCGTAATCAGCGTTTCTTTCATTGTATTGGTTCTGTCCGGCGGCGAAATGGGAACAAACAAAACACAGAGAAGTGTTGTAGAAAAGAAGACGAATGGCAACACCCCCTGAAAATTATGACAAATATTACAAATATTAAATACTTTAAATCATGCCTTTATTGCCGGTAGCGCCGCCCAAACCAGTCTTGACCTGATCCATAGCCACATCTCTAATGATTGGCGCATATTTTGGTCGAACGAATAAGAAAAGACAAACGCCAACCAATTGGACAGAAGTGATGAGAACGTAGGGCTCATCCCTTGAAATGGTTTTTTGTAGTTCAACCAACCATTCCCTTTGATTTGTAGTACTGGCGGCCACTATATTACTAGCGTTCAAATCAACAATTTCTTGAAAACCAATGGCGAACAAATCTGGGGGTGAATTGTCGTTGTTTTCAAAACCAGTGAGCGATGAATTCAAAGATAAGTCCATAATATTTGGCGAATAAGAATTCTTTGTCTTATTATCGATGAGCCAATCAGACAATGGATCGGAGCGTTTGAATATTATGCTATTAAAATGTTTGCCTCCGTTAACATTCCAGGTGCCGATCGCCACTTTCAATGTGGATGCGTCACAAAACTCCAAATATCTGTCGCACATCGCTATCAAAATATTTGAGGGCAAATGCAAATAATGTGTGGCCAACAAAGAACGAGCTCTGTCTGAGTTTTCATTATTTAAGGGCTTTCCGGTCAATAAAATATCGATGGCCTCCTGTTTGCTGTTATCTAATAAATTGTTTTGTATGGTTCGCGCCACTGATAATGTGCTGTCTTTCAACTATTATTTAAATTAATTGTAATAAATATATAAACAATAAATTAATACAAACCTTTGACTTTCCTTCGAGAGCACCGGTTCCGGCATATATCCGACTCACTTGATCTCCGTTCTGAACCCACATATTCTTAAAAACCTCTTCAAATCGAGAAACTATTGTTGATTTGTGAGTGAGTCCTAACGATTCCAATTGTTGGCTCAAAATCTGTAAATTTATTTATTATTTTAACAAATTTGAAACAAAAATCCAATTCTAGAATTGAATCAAACAATTAGTTAATCCAATCATTTAAATAAATCAAATAAAGAGAAGTGTTTTAACACACTATTGAATACAATTTTAAGTATAAAAGTTATAACTTAATTATGAACTGACCTCAAGAGCGATAAAAGTCTGGACCCGATTAGTTCTGTCGAGACAATCGATACAATTCACTCTAAAAGTACCGCTTTGTTGGCTATGAATGACTCCATTTTGGCGGTAAAAATATCGTAAATCTTTTAACGGTTTGTTTATCTTTTCCTTAAGAAGTTTTAAATTGTCTTCTCTTCCTCGCGGACAGTAGTGGTGGTAATCAAACGCCACATAAGGAAAGTCTTTAGCGAAATGAGAACTTTTGTGGTGTGCCTTGTACATTTTCCCTATCAATGCTTCCCCCTCTTTGTTTCCGACTAAATTTATAAGAACCTGATGTCCGTATCGGTGGCGGATAGAAGACATATGTCTATCATAAGCCGGTTGAGAGATTTCACTTCCGCGGGACAGTCGAACCTTATGTGCGCCGACCTATTGGTTCACATAAACCATTATTTGCTTTTTTACTCAGAAATTGTTCACAAAAGACCTGAACTCCTGTTTGTTCCCAAAACAGTGGTACTGATCCTCGAGTCAAGATATATGACGTGATTTTATCCTCCAAATGAATCAATTGTTCGGTTTCAACAAAATTAGCGACAAATCCATTATCATTAGTACCCCTAACGTTGAAACGAGTGCCAACTCTTTCACAGCTGAGTCTTGAGATTAAACATGCCTTTGCCTGTAAGTGCCCCACATATACAGTGCTAATCGAGAGACCGCCGCACATGGCTTTGATTAACCATTTGTTTGTATTGACTCCATATCTCAATAGATGCAAATGAAGCATTCGGTTCCAGAAGAACCGATTATCAGTTTCATAGGTACGGACCGAACGTTGGGCACAAAGAGTCAAATCAAAGGGCGTCTGATCGGTATTGTTGGCCACCGAAAAATAAAATGTTCCCGAATTAAGAATTCGTCGAACCTCTTGAATCCGATCCAAATCGGAAGCATTATTTCGAAGCGATATAAAGACGGTGTCAATAATCCGAAAAATTTCTGAGTTTTGGATTTTCCCGATTGAAACACAACCCGAAACCAAAACCAAATATAAGACATGATTCGTATCCCCTATTATTCAATTGATAAGTGATTAGAATATGTCATCACTTTATTAAAACTAATATATATTTATATTTTCCATTCATTTGAAACCAAATTCTAATGAATGGAATACAGGAAGAGAAGGAACAGAAGGAATGAGAGCACTGAGGGGTGAGTACTATACTATACTCTACTAAAGCACAGGAATGGCATTAGGAATACACAACAGATGTCGAACTGACACTCTATGACAGATGTGATAACAAATGTGCAGCTGTTCTGCCTCTCTGTGTCCATCACTGTTCTTATGGTAATCACTTACCAACTGATAACTGAAGAACACCTAAACATCCGTAAGCGTCCAAAACAGTTGAATATAAGTGACGGACAGAATCCGCTTCTGTTGGACCTATTGTTCACATTTTAAGACATTTAAATATTAGATACAAAGACTTGAATTAATGGGTAAAACATTAATTAAATTAATATTAATTGAATGAAGTCTTACTGAGAGTTGCGATGACTTCGGTCTCAAACAGTAATGACTCGCATTTGTAGTTCTTTTGCTCCAAAAGAAGACTATAAACACTATTATTATCCAATTTGTGGTAAACTCGAAACGATTTGCTTAAAACCATTTCAATCACAAAATTAATTTCATTTTAAGTTAATTTGATTTCTATTATATTTAAATAAAAATCCTTAAATTGTTTGGAATAAAACTAAAAAACAAAACAAACGATAAATTGAAGTTCACTTCGAATCGTGACTTCGACTCAATTGAGTCAATCAGTTATGATTTGAGCCAATATTCAAACGCTTTGTAGAGAAGTGTGCAGTTAGTCTACACTTCACTCAACTCAACCGAAGGCACACATCTCTATTCTTGAATTGTTTGTAGGGATCGGAGTATTCCCTCACATCTGATGCCAACAAAAATAGTTTGAAAAGACTTTAAATTAACGGAAAATTTTTTTGAACACAAAATCATTTTATTAATTAAATGAATTTTTATTGTATTTTATTATTAACTAATTATTATTAAAAACTAATTTATTAAATAATTTGATAACTTTTTATGCAAATCAGTTAAATTCAATTAAAACTACTCTTCAATTATAATATTAAATAAAATTTGTTAAAATCAAAGATAAAATGAGTGGTCGAACAAAAACCAAAGAAAAGAAGAAAAAAGTTTCGGACAATCATTTGATTACTGATTACTATCCGACCCTTTCATCGACCAGAAAGCGATTGACTGCAAAAGCGATTGAAGTCGAGAGAGAAAAGATTATTAAATATTATGTAAACAATTGTTGTGATCCCATCGACTCTCTGGCCGTCGAAGAATTCCCAGAAAAGGGAAAAGGAGTTATCGCTACTAAAACTATAACAAAGGGTTCATTCATTTGTGAGTACAGCGGAGACTTAGTTGACATTCAAAAAGCAAAGGTTTGTCTAATTATAAGCCATTTGAATGAAATTTAAATGAATTGTCTTTAATAGTCAAAAGAGGTTACGTATGCTTTGGTGGGCGCCGGTTGTTATATGTATTACTTTCATTGGAAGCAAAAAGTCTGGTGTATTGACGCAACTAAACCGACCTCTCGTTTTGGTCGACTCATTAATCACAGCCGAAAGTCTCCTAATTGTAAGACAAAACTAATTGAATCCAATGGAAGACCACATCTTGTGTTCATCGCATTAAAAGATATTCATAAAAATGAAGAAATTCTCTACGATTACGGCGAAACCGACAAAACAGCCATTAAAGAGCATCCGTGGCTCACATCTACTTAATTATTAATTAATAATAGACTCAGTTTTTACTGTAAATAATGTACTAATATTTAGCTGAAATCGACTTTTTTTCATTACTAACAAATCATTTAATAATTTTTTAATCATTTATTTAAACAATTATTTGTTTGACATTTATTTATCTGATTTTAATTTGAACTTTTATTTCTATTTATTACTAAATTAATTAATTTTTTATACATTGAAATGTATTTTATGTAATAAAATGATATTTAGTTATTACTAATTAGTTAAGAAGAAAGTAATGGTCGATAAACCAAAAAGTGTTCCCATTTTACTCATTAAACTCATTTCAATTAAAGAAATACTCATTAAATAAATAATTATTATTAGAGCCGAGACTTTATTGCCGTTTCTGTTCCACTGCCACAGAAGAGCACAAATGCTGATGTTTTGCAACTAATGATACAATAGATTAGATTTGAATATAATTGAAAGACAAAGATTATACTCAACTAATACTATATTGGCTTCGGTAGCGCTCAATAGATTATTCCAATCAAATTGAAGGGACCGCGCGTTTAGATAAAAGTCAACTAAACGCGTGAAAATAGATTCGCCTAAACTCCAGCCCAAAGCTATGCCTTTAAAACAACAAATTTTGTTTAAAATAGAAATTAATTAAAGTTTTACTCAAAATCTTAACGGAAGCGACGGAAGCCTTTTGTTGGTTAACGAGAAACCAATGCATTCCTATTAAATCAATTAAATGACTCCAAACAGCATTGGGTGTCATCACCGCTGCGATTATCAATAGTTTGCAGACTTGGGTCACGACATACGCTAATATTCCTATACCTGCCCTCCAAACTGTCCCGTATTCACAACTAAATTAAAAAAATTAAACTAAATTTAATACAATTTTAAGGAAATGACATGAAATTTGATTGACTGACAGCGAAGAACATTTGTATAAAATAACAATCGGAGCGAATGTCAGGAAAAGACAATTAATGAAGTGGTAAAAAGTCATCCCTTTCTCCAAATTATTAAATATTTTTAATAAATTTCCGAAAATTAAATTAAATTACAAAAGTTGTGCCCAAAAACTAAACACTCGTCTATACATACATTACGTGAAAAATTTATTAAATATTAAAAAAAGAGAGAGAGAGAGAGAGAGAGACGAATTGTTTGTCAAGAGCTTCAAAGAAAAATGTTGAGATTGTCTAGGTCCTAGAGTTTAGGTCAATCTTGGAAATCAATTGAAAATCATTGATGAATCAAAATTGATAAAATTGTATAAAAGTTTTAATTGTTTATCTCAAATATAAATAAAAATTTGATTCTCTTATTGTTTAAACTAGAGCCAGAACTTAAGCCAATTTTCAAACCCGAACCCGACACGAACTTGAAACCTTAAACCCGAACCGGCCCGAAC
The DNA here is from genome assembly GCA_034695685.1 of Galumna lanceata. Classification (NCBI taxonomy): domain Eukaryota; kingdom Metazoa; phylum Arthropoda; class Arachnida; order Sarcoptiformes; family Galumnidae; genus Galumna; species Galumna lanceata. The sequence continues at coordinate 12,147 of JAQFZL010000952.1, forward strand.
CCGAAAACATTTTTACAGAAAAAGCCAGATAAAACCCATAATTTAATTAAGCATTTGATAAAGGAATTTATATTTACTATTTGCATAAATCAATGTAAAACATTATAATTTATAAATAT
>JAQFZL010000953.1:0-12262 GCA_034695685.1 Galumna lanceata
CTATTAAATAGTTTCTGGGCTAAAAACACAAAAACCAAAGCATTTTATCGCTATTTTAAAGTAAAACTTATGAATTTTAAGTGAAAAAAAGGCGAAAAATGTCAAATTAGACAAATGAATGATTAATATTTAGGAGTGTTGAAAATTGTACTTTTATTACACTAACAATTTACTCTCTCAAATATCATTACCAAGTATATTTAAAAATAATACCCTTTAGTAATTTTAATGCATTTACAATAAGTTCAACTTTCTATACGTTATATCAGTTCAATTCTCTATTATAAAGGAAAAGTAGTGACAAATGAATATCAAAAACGTGAATAAGAGTCTGAAAAATACTATAAAATTCATATTTAGTGATTTTGGACCTAAAGATTTTGGACTTTATTTTATGTATTTTCAGTCACTCTTCTAATAAATTTCAATAAAAAAAATGTGAATTTTTATTCCCGATTTAATTCCCGAATTTGGCTATTTTTTACTCCCGATTCCCGACCAATTTCATCGGTTTTCATTCCCGAAAAATCCTAGCTCTGGTCATAAATAACTACTCAAACACAAAGAAAAGTCAAAAGAGCCCACTTTACTCCATTGGTTCATATCATTGACCAACACTTTTTATATTATATATAATATTACATAAATTGGATAAATATATTAAAAGAAATAAATAGAAAACTAGTTTCTTGGATAATCTTTTAATAATTTTTTTATCTCTTAATCGTAAATTTCTTAACTTTTTTTTCTTATGATCGGATCATAAATTAGATGTTATGGTTCATAATATTTGATAAAATGTGTATTTGAGAATACCTTTCTTAAAATTCATTTTCAAAATTAATGATTCAATTTTGTCTATATTTGACTAAATAATAATCTCAAGAATTTTATGGAAAAAAATGATAATTAAATATTTCCATAAATCTCCAGCTCTGGTACTTTCAGTCAGTGGACTTTCAAATGGAAAAAAACTTAATTACTTTATTAATAAATGAAATAAAACTTAAAGAATGTTTTATTATAGAAAACACTTATAGATTCAATTATTTATATAAAGAAATTAGTGTTAAATTGAATTTAATATTCGCCCACAACTCATAAAAATAATATTTTTATTTAATTAGAAATAAGAGATCGTTGTTAACAAACTATAGATTGAGCAACAAATGCCTCGATTGTTACCAAAAATAATAGTCATCGACAAACTGTTGAAATGTTAGCTAATATTTTATATTATCATATGAACAGATGGTTTCCAAAGTCTCTGTATTACTGAAAATACAAAGAAAAGTTAATTTGTTGTTTTATAAAACTTTAGCCTTAATCATAAATTTATCATTTTTTTGAGTAAAAGTTATTTTAAATAAGTTTTGATTCTAATTCAAGTCTTTAAACTTTAAATTTTATTTCTATTAAGTGTTATAAAACAGTTTAATAAATGAATCCAAAGATTTTAATTATTTGAGGTCTCAAAAGGTTTAAACCAATTAATTAAAACTGATTTAATGGACTCGTGAGGAGAACAGCCATCGATCGGCAATCAAAATAAATCTCTTTATGATCCTATTAATAATGTGCAAGGACATATTCCTCTATGTGTAGTTTTGCTGTTAATTTTTGATTAGAGATTAGAGGTTTTGTGTCGAAACAAATTCTTGGAATATCGAGGTTTTTAATATACAACACTTTTATTAATATGAAACACATTTAATACTTAATAATAATGAAATTATTATCTTTTTTGAACAGATATTTCGCTATTTTGTGTCCCCTATCGAACCGGAATATCGTCCAGTGGTTTAATAGTCGATGTCATATATTACTGGCTATTGGGTGGCTATTCGGTGCTATTGCAGGACTGGTCGCTATGGTATTGATTTTTTCTGTTAATCTCATTTCCCAAACATTTGATCTAAATCTAAGCTAATAAACAATTAATTTAACAGTTATTTCATCCGCTCTAATGTCGAGACATTTATTTCATTTGATTGGAAAGTTTAGTTCCATTGAATTACATTCAATTTTCTGATAAAATAAGTTTCGTAAGAATTAAGGGATTTATTTATATGTATATTAAGCAAAGAAAGTAACGAATGATAAAAAACAGTCCATTTATTACTTAAATAACAAATATTTATTCTTTCCTTCGAAACAAAAGTCTGAAAACTTTCATCATATGATTTGATATTTGTTTTAATGAAAGCCTTTTTATCATTCAATTGGTTCGCTATTGAATTAAATTTACGATTTGTTTATATTTGAATTGAATAGAAATGACTCAATCATTGGACAACTCTAACAGAGAGTTCTGCGATCAACCGATTCACCAAAAAAATTGTTAATTAAGTTCACACTAATTGAAAATCGCTTTATTATTGAATAATGAATGAAATTCTTAGCTTTTTATGAAAATTTTAGTTATTTTTTCCGTTTTTCTCGACTTTCTTTTGACTGCAATTGATATCCGCGTCATTAAAACCGAAATGACATTAGAGCTAATGACACATTCATTTGAGCACAGGTTCAAATTAATTGCTTGTTCTATAAACAAAAAATGGCCAAAAGGGTCATACAACCTAGGTGTTTTTGTTTCAAATGCTTGAGTTATTACTCAAGCCTTAAGTAAAGCAAAAAAAATTGAAAATTCTCTTTTATTGGACTTAAAATAAGTTTAAAAAACTGAAAACAATTTAAGTAAATACAAGTGTATAATGGAATTAAATAAAAGGAACTGAAGAAAATCCATTGAAAATACACCCTTATTACTAATGATGGATATTTAGTTGATTTATATACTTTTAAATGATATGTTATTTAATATCATAGGATTTCTTTTACTGAATCTCTTAATATTGAACACCAAAATTGTCAATATTTTTGTTGAATATATAGATTAGTTTCGACTCATAAAAACATAAATACACTTAAAAGATATATTTTGGACAAAACAACTACTTATTAATGTTTGTATTTTATCAGTGATGTCAAAATGATTTGATTCTAGGGATGATATTTCCCATATTTTCAATATTATGGGGGAATCCGTATTACCCCCTATAGGCAATCCCTGATTTTATATATAAGTACTGAAATATACTATACTTGGGTTTACATTGAGATTTATTTTTTTGAATTTACTTAAAATAAACCTTGTTAAATAAACACTATTTAATTAGCGATTAGAGTTTAAATAAACTATCAAATAAATATATTTTGATCATGATCATGACCATGAAAATGATCGGATTAAATCAGTTTATTAAATAACGAAAGAAAATATAATTCATTTCTACGTCAAAAGATTAGACTTTTATTCGATGTTATTGTCGATGTAATCATATATAATCTTGGCAAATATCTTCGCAATACTTTTCTTTCTCTGATTTCTTATGTGACGACTTTATTGAAGATAAATCAGTTCTATGTTTATCTGAAATGGATTAGAAGACCCACTTTTCTTGAGAAAAACAACTCAAATAAAAAATAATCGTTGGTATTCCCAATCAAATGAATCTTGTTCAACAGAAATGAATGTGCTCGATCATTAAAAGGAAAAATATTCTAAATAAATATTTTCAGTACGAATGAGTCTATACTGAATTACTTAATAAATTTAAAGTAAAACTTTATGACATTCAGGAAAATTTAATGAATAAATTGATTGATTGATACGATTTTAATATTGATTTGAAACAAAACATTGTAATTAAATTAATTTAGTGATCAAATTGTTTAAATCAATTGAATTTTCCTCAATTATTGCATTTAAAAGTTATAGATTTAAAAACTTTTTCTATCAAAATAAAAAGAATGATCTTGACAATTTTACTGTTTAATTATAGTTCATATCACATAAGAATTGATAAGAACTTATTTTTGCTTGATTAGTATCACACGACTGTCATTGATTTCCAGTGGAATAATACGACTCTATATGACTGCAGAGGAGCAGAAATGGATGAAATAACTGAAAAGATTTACAACACTTCCTTTTTCATTCTGACCTTTGGACTGCCACTACTCATCCAAACATTTTCATACGCATCCATTGCGAGAGAATTACTCAAAGATAAATGTATTAATAATAAATTGAATTTAAGGCGAAACAGTGGCCACGAAAGCGACAGAACTAAAGTAATGCCTTTTATTATATTTATTTTATTTCATTTTTATTGGCTATCATTTAGTCGTTTAGTTTCGCAAATATTATTTCAATTATTCTGTTTTCAAAATATCATAATATTATATAACATAACATGTTTATATATTATGATATTTTGAATGAAATACCAAAACATTTGAAAAAAAGCCAGAAAACCCATTTTGGCGATTGTTTGGCATTTTTCAAAAGAGTAAACAAACAAAAAGCTAATAAAGCAAGTCATCAAGCATAGTTAACTTCAACTAATATTTCTAAGGTTTCGTAACTAATATTCCTAATAAAAGGCTTCACTTGTCGTAAACAACCCTCAAATCAAATTCAAGTTTAACTCAAAAAAAATTATGGAATTATATGTATAAGATTAGAGATAAAATTATTTTATTTGAGCTTTAATAGGGTATTAATTGGTTATTAAAATGTTATTAATTCAATACATGTAATCACATATTCAAATGAGAGAAATGCCATGTTGATATTAGCATTGAAATAACATTTCCAAGAGTATTTAAGTAATTGAAAGTTTCAGTTAAGCTTCAATGAGTTATACAAACCCTCTTAAAGGCACTATTAATAACAGATTCAAACAAATGGCAAATAATAACAATAATTAAAAACTTGAGGCCATAATAAAACTCTTGTCTTCAAATGATTGCATTCTTAGAAGAATATTCTTATCACAAAACTATGAATAAATTTTTCTTTGATATTAATTTTATGACTCAAATATTTTATAATAACATTCTTATGTCTCTCTTTTTGTTTGTTTTTAAACTGTTTTTGATATAAATTTTATTAAATTTTAAAAGAATGTCATAATAATAACTCGAAGTAAAATCATTTTTAAATATTAGGGAAAAAACATGAAAATATGAAATATATAAAAGTAGTGAAATAATATTTTTCTATAATTATTCTCATTAAGTAATGATTTATTACTAATGAAATATACTTTCCTTATAGATATACTAATGAATTTTTTAAATAAATAATCTTGATCAAAATGCTTATTTATTGGTATAATTTTTTAATGGTTGATAAAACAATCTAGGTGGTTCGAATGTTGGTGGCAGTCGTTATAATTTTCTTCATTTGTTGGTTTCCAATAAAGATCTTCATGTTATTAATGGTTTATTTTCCCGAACTCTTCAAATTTTACGATAATTTCAGTTATTATCGATATGTGAGTGGATTCCTCTTTTGCCACTGGTATGTATGCAACCATTATATCGATTATAACCATCACATTGTAGTCAATTATTTATACCTTTCAATTGTTTATACTTTACTTTTCATAAAACTAATTATTTTAAAAATTTGATAAAATATTAATTTAATATTCTATCAAATTTTCATTTTCATGGCTTAGTTTTTGTTGTTTTATTTGTTGCATTAAATTTCTTTTATTGAATTTTGGTCATAAAATAAGTTATTTTATGAGAAATAAACTCAGAATTTGCTCAAAAACTTGAATTTTTAGTGATTTTTATAAAACAAAACAAAAAAATAGTAAAAATTAAAATATAATTCAATTAAATATTTCATTTTATTTTATTTTTCTAAATTCATTAAATAATTTAAATATTAAGTACTAAATGCTCTCATTTTTAAATCAAATCAAAGTTTGAATTAAACGACAAATTAAGTCAAAACAAAGTCATTAAAATGTTTTTAAAAAACCAAGATTCAAAATTTTAAAAGACAAATCAAATTTTATTTTGCAGGTTAGCGATGGCCAACTCATTTGTCAATCCTATTATTTACTCGTTTATGAGTAAAAGTTTTCGGGTGAGTTTCAGAAAATTCAAGTGATTTAAAATTTAGACGAATTTTTTTTGAGATTTGATTTCAATCGAATCTATTTTCTTGATATTTGAGATCTGATCTAAACTATACTTTTGTGGATAAGTCGTAAACCCATTCAATGAAACGAAATGTGATTTTATGTGAAAATTGAAACACAGAAGACTTAACTCAATAAGTTATGGCAGAACTCACTTCAAATGTAAAACTCTTTCGGAGGTTTATTACTATCCAATAATAAACACTGAATTGAAAAGAAAAATATAGAAATGAAATATCATTTTATTTTGAAAAAAATTATTAAAAAATACTGAAAAAATATTATAAGCTTCTTATGAACACTTCTGAGAATTACTTTATTCTCAGAATATTAAAAATTCTCTATCGTTCGCTCAGATTTCATTTTATCCTAATTTTTAGAGCACTATATCAACAGAACACCATCTCTTACTTAAGTAAATACTTCAAACGATAATTAACTTTATTCTCAATAAAGAATTAGAAATTTGAGGACTTGTTTATCAATAAAAAGATGTTTTCCCAAATATTTATCAAAAACTTATTCAAAAATTTTATATATAAAATATTTTTTTCAATATATTATTAATTTAATATTAATTAAATTTTAATAATAAACTAAACTAAATATAAAGAGTTTGTTTGGAGTATTTACTAAACCATAATATATTAGTGACACTAATTTAGTGTACATATAATATATAAAATTAATTATTAATAGACTATTAAAGATTGAAAATGATTTAGAAATGAAATAAGAAATTGTGGTTTTAATGTTTCATGTTTTATGTTTTAGGCTGATCTCAAGGATGTCTTTTTAACATTTCGTAAGAATTCGTTGTCGTCTTCAAAACAGATGAAACATATAAGTTATAACAGAACCGGTTATAGTCCACCGACAGAGAAAACAACGGTTCGCTTCTAATTGTTAGGCAGAAATTGTGTGTTAATCACTTCATTATTGATATTTAAGGGAATACCAAATCCACTACTAATTGGACCAAAATAGTGTGTTTACACTAATTTAAAAGTGAAGGCTCGCTCTGAAGGCTGTTCAACAAATTTGAAAATATGTGAAATTAGGCCACTCTATAGATGAGCGCATCTAAAATAGTTTCCTAAATAATAAAAAATATGGGAAAACGAAGGACTGACAGTAATTCTTCACTCAAATAATAATAATAATCTTAACGTTCATTAATATACATAAATTCAATGCTTATTATTGGTTTTCTATTAGTTGTCCTTGCACATCTTTTAGTACAAAATACTCATTCAGTTTAACTGATTAACTGATCAATGGTTAAAACCTTAGAAAAGACCAAAAAATATTGTTAAGTATACTGTCCTCTGTTTACGACACTCGCAATACTTTCCATTATAAACATTCCAAGACTATTGATCTGATGAGTGAATCAGAGCACAAATTGTGTCCTAATTAACAAAGAATCGAATAAATAAAAGTAAAGGATTCTAATGATTCAAATCTAGTCCTCAAAATAATTAATTTAAGATAAAATCTCTCAATTCTTCCAATTTTATACCCCATTTGAGTCAATCATATATTTATTTTATTCACTCATTCTTTACTCAATGGATTCAATTATTATTCTATTCGTTAATATATAAGAATATGACTAAACTTTATATAAATTAGACTTTTATTCATATCTTATGAATTGATAACTCATTGATTGTAACAATTTGTGTGTCTTTTGACAATTTTCACTATTTATTAGATATTTATACTTATATAATGTATTCATATTATATAAACTTATAATTTAATTGGAAATAATGAATAGATTTGAAATGTTTGTTAAAAGAGATGTAAATGAATTTCATTCAAAGTTTTAAAGAGAATGTTATGAAATGTTATGAAAGATATTTTTTGAGAGAAAATAAAAATTGAATAATTGATGTCTTATTACGAAATGAAAGTGATTTATGGTTTATGGTCAACAAAATCCTTAGTTTTAGTCATGGATGGCAAAAGACTTCAATTTTAAGGGAGTATTTTGCCTATTTTTCGTTCTTTTTTGGAATACCCCCCCTTTTTGCCATCTCTGGCTTTAATCCAATTATTCACGAATTGAAGTCTCTTCACATCTCATAAGAATTGAGATAATCGAATAACATTAGATTTGGTCCAAATAAAGAAGTGACCCAATATTATAGAGGTATGTATTAATTCTTAATTTTACAGAGAATTGATTTATTGAAGAAAACTTCATTCAATTTATATTAACTGAAATCAAAGACAATATTTAATAAAGCCTTTAAAAAAGTATAATTTTATTTCTATTTATTTGATAAAAACAAATGATTTTAAACCTATTGTTTAAGAGAAAATTCTCACATTTTTACTGAACATTAATATAGAGTCCAATATTTGTTTGATTCAAAAGAAAGTGGGAGTAATAACCCAATAAAAGCGAAGAAAGTGATGTGACATCACTTATCTAATATACTAAACGTTTTAACTAAAATCTGTCATTCATTGAAAGTGTTCAACAAAAGGACTAAACTTATTGACGACAACTTTCAGTTACGCAAAGGCTATAAATTCTGAGAATTATATAAGAATTTCGTAATACTTTTAATGAAATTCTCTTTACTTTTTTTTCTCATTTTCCACTAATTCTCTTCTCTTTCTTCAAGTTTTGTAAACCAAATAAATTCTTTGAATCCATTAAACCAAAAGACATTTGAAAAAAGTAAATAATGACTAATAAATCATTTTAATGAAATAAATCAATGAATATATAATGAAAAATAGATTTAAATTTCTTTATAAAAGTATAAAATTGTTGGAAATTTATGTATAAAATAAAACAAATAAATAATTTATTACAAGACTAGGGCTCAGATTCTTTATTCAACAATTCTTTGCATTGCGTCGAATCAAAAGAGCAGTTCAATAGGTTTGACATTTGATTCTGTTTTTTCTTCATAAGTTTGAGCTCTTTCTTAAGTTGATTATAGTTTTCAGCCGAAACTAAACCCGACGCCATTACTTGACTAGTTTTATGATGACCAGACTCTGGCTTTGATTTGTCTTTCATTTCATTAAGTTTTGTTTGCAATTTGTCGGCGATGGAAACATATTGTTTATATTTGTCTCTTAGCTCTTCCTTATCTTTCTTACATTTATTAACATCCTTTTCTAAGGCCAACAATTTATCTTTGAATTCAAGCCTTTCCTCTTCGATACAATTTTTAAGTTTAAGCAAATTTTTATCGCTTAAGACTTTAAACTCTTCTAAATGTTTGCGCTCTTCTTCTAAATTATCTTTAATTCTTTGATAATCAGTTTTGTATTGTTCTCTTTGACGAATTAATTCTTTGTTGAGCGCTGAGTACTCCATATTCTCACTCTTAAGTTTATTCATGAGATCATGTAATTGGTTATGTTGTCGTCTCAATTTGTCCAACTCTTCCATATTTAACTGATAGGTCTCTAATTTTGCCCTCAAAATCATTGACTCTCTTTCGACACTTAGTCTCAATTCGGACATATTTTCGATTTGACGCCTCATTTGTTGGATCTCTTCTTTGAGTTTAGACTTCTCTTCTTTTGAATCCTTTAGTTTTGTTTGAATTGAATTTCTTTTATAAGAATATCATTAGAAATGAGTGAACCAAACATTTAATTCATTTAACATTAAAACTTACTTTTCCTGTTCGAGAGCACATCTTTTATCAAATTCTTGTTGTTTTAGTGAACTTAGTTTTGATTGAAAATCTTTATCTTTAGAAGTGTTGGCTTCTTCTAATCGATGGATGATTTCATCTTTAGTTCCGATTTCGAGTTTCAATTCTTTATATTAAAATAATGTAAACAAAATTCAAAATAAAAATAATTTCAGAATGAATTCACTTACTCTTCAACTCATATAAAATTGCATTCTTTTGATCTTCAATTTCTTTGATATGATTGTTATGAATGCCATCATATCTTTCTCTTTCTCGAGTTAAGCGTTTGTCGGACTCTTCCAACTCTTTATTCAATTTGTTTATCTCATTCTTAAATCTTTGGATGTCTGCCATCAGATCGTCTTTATCTCTGTTATGAGTGGCGATCACTTGTCTTAAGTCTGAGTTCTTTTGCTGTAATTCATTTGTTTTTAAATTAAGAGAAGAGATTTGTTTTTCGTATTCCTTTTCAGTGCTTTCGTGTTCGACAACCAGTGCTTCGACTTTCACTTGAATTTTCTTATACTGTTGTTCCGCGTCTTCGAGAGTCACTTGAAATGACTTTATTTTTGCACTCAATTTAATGTTCTCTTCAGTCAAATCTGTGAATCTCTTAACGTCTGGCAATTGGTTTGTTTCCATTAATTTGTTTCTGAGCTCTTCTTTTTCGCGTTTTATTAAATTCATTTCTGAGTCCAACGAAAGTTTCATTCTTTCAATTGAATCAAAATTTTCTTTCTCTAAGAACTCGATCTTCTGTTTAGCGATCTTTAGTTCGTAATTAAATCTTTCCTTTTCTCTAATCAATCCATCATTACTTCGTTGAAGTCTTCTGAGCGGTTCCTTTAACTCATCTTCAAATTGTCCTCTAATTAGTTGTGGATCCCTTTCTTTGAGCTCATTCTTCAAACTATCGATAATCTTATCCTTTTCCTGACAAACCTTAAGTACTTCTTCGAGGTCTCCGTCTCTCTTCTCTTTAAAAAGTTTGGTTTCTGAGAGAATTGCTGTCATTTCCTTCTGAAGGCCAAGAAAATCATTTTGTAGTTTCAAGTGTTCCTCTTTGATTCCGGCATAATTTGTTTTCCTTTGTTCAGAGCGAGTCCTCTCTTCTGCCAAAAGTTTTTGTAATTCTTGTTCTCGAGTTGTGACCAAAACCGCTGAACGACTTCTTAGAGACGTTTCGTTAATATTTTCCATTAAATAAACGAAAGTTTATTTTTAAGGCTATAAATGTTTGTCGACTAATATCTAAATCACAAATAAATATTATTTTTATCATTTCATTGTGATATTCAAGTCTTCCTCTGAGTCCACACAATCACTAATTGTTTTAATTGCATTTCAATATAAAAATTTAAATATAGTTTATATTAATTGATGACCGGTTTATCTAAAAATCTTTAATGATTTTCTCATAATTTACTCTTCAATTGTTTTCAATTGTATTGAAATTCAAATTAATATGAATTGAATATTAGATGAAATGAATCATAATTTTGATGAATATTTAATTAATTAATTAAGTGATGAAAACTATGATAAATTTAAAATCGTTTGTTTACGTTTTGTGTTTGCATCTCATTGTGTTGTCATGACTACGATCTACAGTCACATCCATTTATTATTAATCTTTGAATGTGTGGCCGAACTGTGAGATATCAATATATTAATATTTGAATTAAAAAAAATTAAAGCCTTTTGAAAGCAAAATGAATGAACACAATTGGGACGACTCTGGTCACCGACCGGACAATAACACTGGCATTGATTAAGACGAGGAAATGCATCATCAGATGATAAGCGATGGCAATGGATTGATGGACACTTCGATGGAAACAATTGGCTCGAATGACAGTCCGGTCATCCAAAATGACATCAGTCTGACCTCAAATGATGAGTCATTCCATTCTTTAGAAATTTGGTACGATTTATGAGAATCGAGAGGTCATCGGAATGACTAAAACACTTCAGATCTCAAATATCGTTCCGAAGTCACAAGAATTGGACAAAACCCGATTCAAGGATTAAATAATTGAATAATGAAATTCTTGTGCCTTCGGATCGATATATATATTATTGTCTTATCTATTAAAGTGTTTAAAGTTTTTAAACTTTTATATAAAATGATAGCAAAATAATTATCAAAACTTTTTCTGAACACAATCTTAAAAACAGCACAAAATAACCTTGCTCAATACAGTGATTTGGCAAAATTTGTTGTTATGTCTACGACCAAAGGTCTAAAAGAAAATTATTTGAATCCAACCAAACGTTAATTTCAAATCTCAATAATAAAAGTAATTTTAAATTTTGATTAGAATAGACTTGAGTTTTATTTTGAGTATTTGTTTGACATTTGGATCACTGAATCTTTGTTGTATTCGGGATAAATCGTCTCTAAATTTTTGGACAAAACCTTTAATTGTATTTAAATTTTATTTGCATTTTTGATTGAACTGAAGTATTACAGTTTGACCTCGGCTCTACCAGATTTTTGGTTCTGGGCCATTTACCTGGTAGAATCGAATTCTGGTAAAACTGAGTTATGAAGAAAACATTAACTTTTTAATTTATTCATTC
>JAQFZL010000954.1:0-12260 GCA_034695685.1 Galumna lanceata
CCAAACCTATAATATTGAATAAATTTATGTGATATAAATAGTGGGACTTAAGATTAAAACTTTTTTTTAAACTATTAAATGTAAAATTTATTATATTTACTGAAAAAAAACGATTCCTTTAATTTTTAAAAATAAGTACTATTTTTAATAAAAGTTAAATTATTTGATTCAACAAATAAAGTCATTTCATTTATTTGTTTTATGATTTATTTATTTTAAAATTTTATTTTTATTATATTTTATTTAATCGCAAAAATTCCAGTGACTATTGAAATACTCATGTATTTAATAAAAGTCATATTAAATATATGCACAAATCATTAAAAAGTATAAAATTATAAAATTAAATTAATTGAAATTATTCTGAATAAGACTCAAAAATTTGAGATATAAAGCAATTATTTGTGATTAAATTCAATGAAAGTTTCCTTAAATCACCTATAATTCAACTTGATCAATCCAATTAAATAAATCCATCGCTATTTGGAGTAATGAATTGCCTTTTAAATGAATTTAAATCAATTTTTGACGTCAAATACAAGTCTCTGATTGGCTCAACGTTTAAATACTTTCACTTAAACCTAATTTTTAAAAAACTATTAAAAATGATGATTTTTCCCGAAATTTATTTTGAAAAATGAATTTTTAGCCAATATTTTAGAAATTTAATATATTTTAATGCTATTAAAAGATAACAATAACATTTTTGGCGAATATTAAAGCATAGTTAGGAGTAAGAGATTTGACTGTATTACCAAAAATGTGTGTTTGTTTTGAATGCAAATAAATATTTGTTTTTAATTTAAGTCTTTTGAAATTGGATTCAATACTTCATTGCTTTTAATCAGATTTTCTTTTAATGGAAACTAAATCCGATGAAAGGGTTTGTAATGAAATTGACTTCAAATTGAATCCAATTTCTGAGACAACAAAAGATCAAAATGAGAGTAAAATTGATGATAACTCAGATAAGACTGAAACCAATCAAATGTCCAAAAGACAAATGAAGAGACTTTTGCGGAACAAAAAATGGTTGGAATCGAGACCTGAAAAGAGAAGATTAGAAAAAGAGAAAAAGAAATTAAAAATTAAGAAATTGAGAGAAGAAGGCATTGAAGTGAACAGATCTGAACACAAACGACAATTGTGTCCAATGTCTGAGTCTAAGTGTTTGGTCAAAGTCTGTATTGACTGTGATTTTAGTGATTATATGAATGACAACGAAATTAAGAAATTAGTGAAACAAATCGGGAGGTGTTATGCCGTTAACCGACACTCTTCAGCACCGGTTCAGCTCTACATCACTTCTCTTAGCAATAAAATTAAGGATATATTTGTGAAAAGTCAACCGGGTTTTACCAATTGGGATGTCATCCATACTGAAAGCCATTGGACTCAAGTGTTTAGCGATAAAAATAAAGTTATTTATTTGTCCAGTGATTCACAGGAATCGATTCCAGAGCCCAAAGATATCTGTCAGACAAATGACTACATTTTTATAATCGGAGGTTTAGTGGATCACAACAGACATAAGGGTTTGTGCCATCGATTGGCTGTCGAGAAGTCTATTCGAAGCGGAAGACTTCCAATCGATGAATACATTCAAATGACTCAAAGAAGAGTATTAGCCGTAAATCACGGTTTGACTAATTGTTTGCTAACATTTTATCTAATTTTGTTTTCTTTCTTTTGGTATCAGTCTTTGAAATAATGTTAATGGCATCCAATGGTTCGTCCAATTCGTGGACTCATATCTTTGAGAGCGTTATTCCGATCAGAAAATTAAAATAATAACAAATATTTTCAACATTTTTTAATTGAAATTTTAACTGAAATTATTAAATAAGAATATTATATTCCATTCAAAACATTCAAATATTATGAATAAACTAAAATATAGAAAAATGAACCAAACATTTAAAGATGTTCTCTTAGAGATCCACTTTTGTTTAAAGACATTATAAAAGATGAAAACAAGTTTTGTCAGTCTTTGATCATAAGACAAATTAAGATAATGAGTCAGTGGAGGAAAGTTTATTAAAGTGACATTTAATAACAATAAGAGTTGACTACAAATTAAACTCAATTCTGATTTCTTCTTCAATTTTAAACTAAAATTTGTGAAAATATTTTTGATATTTAATTAAAAATATATTGAAACGATTCTAAAGATTAAATTACAGTCAATTGAATAAAAAATATAAAAAAGTAATTAATATATCGATTGTAATGAAATTATAAGAGTTTTGGTGGCATATGATTCTCACTTCTTCGGTGTTGGTTTAGTTTAGCAAAAGTATCGGTTTTGAACTGACAGCCATCAAAACGACAAACAAATTTACTTTTGTGTGAATTAAAGTGTTGTCTCAGCAGTGGTTGCGAATCAAATCGACGCAAACATTTTGGATAACTGCATACAAACTGTCCAATAGTTTTATGAACTTTCTTCTGGTGTCGCCTCAGATATTCGTTTAAAGAGCAAACATAATCACAACCCTCGACATCACATTTGAAAGGTTTTACTCTTGAATGAGTTGATGCCATGTGTCGGCGCATCTTTTGTGGATATTGTGTTTTATGGTGACAAACATCACATGAATATAGTTTTCCATTTTTGGATACAATCACAGAATATGTATTCTCTCCAATAGTCACTTTCGACTGTTTCTGTTCACCAAATTGATGAGATCTTTTATGTTTGGCCAAAGTATCAGTCCTTGTGTATGCTTTATCACATCCCAATATATCGCATTTGTAAGGTCTCGATTCGGGATGTTCTTCAGTTTCGTGTGATATTAAAGCTTTTTTATTATGTGAACAGAAGTCACATAATTTACAGACATATCGACCGCTCTTCTCTTCAATATTTTGTTCAACGGAATCAATAATCGGATTTTCCGTTGAATTCTTCAAAAATGACTCGTCATCGGAGTTACTGATTACCTCTAATTTGATTTGTTGTTCAGACAATAATTGATTGTCATTTGAAGTAAAGTCCAATTTGGAAATCTCTCGAAGATTTTTATTTCTAATATTTAATTCTTGCAATAAATTAAAGTGAAGTTCTTTTTGATGGCTTTGTTTTTGATGACATTTCAAGTGTTTTGAGCAAGTATATGTCTTATTACAACCATTTATATTACATTTGAATGGTCTCTCATTATTGGGGTCCCATTTTAGAGAATTGCTATGAATCAAAGAGTGGTGTATTTCGTGATTTTCTTTTGAAATTGATTTGTGACCACAAATATTACACAAATATTGTTTATTTTTCTCAATGAATGTTTGAGGGATAGGTTGGAGACAATCCATTTTATTTCGTTTATTACAAACCATTTTGTGTCGCTTATAGTTTTCCGATCTTTTGAATCGAGCCATACATCCATTGAAAGGACACTTTAAATTTCCACTCTTACAGTTATTAGATTTTTGGTGTGAAGTAAATCCCCATTTGTTTGTTGTGGTAAAATTACAAACCGGACAGACATAGATATTATTCGGAATTTTGTGATCAATTGATAAGTGTTTGAATACATCGCTCTTATTATAAAAATATTGATTACATTTACTGCAGACAAGACAGGGATGACTCGTTCTTATATGGGTTTCCAACGAATTAATTGAATCAAAAATATTTTTACATTCAGTACATTGAATGGTATCTGAAGTGTCTTCACTCTTAATTAAAGCTCTTTTTATCCCTCCGTTGGAACTACTGCTCGGATTCAACATTTCTGTAATTAATGGCATTTCTCCGGAAGGGTTTGGTTTCCGATACGAACGTAAATAATCTAAAATAAAATATATTTTGAATTATTTGTAAAATCATTTCATAACAAAACCTGTAATTGATTTCTGTTTTCCAGTTTTGCGCTCTTTTTCTATAAGTGTTTTGTTGTTTTGATGTTCAGTCAAATGAGCGGAGAAGACATCTCTGGTGTAAAAGATTTCTTTGCATTCGTGACAAACGAAAGACTCGACGTCGCGATGACTACTATTGACGTGAAGAACAAAATCCAGATTTGAATCAAACCTTTCATTACATTCTTTGCAAATGAGAAGACATTTCTTCTTCTGAATCACTTCTTCCGATTCATCGGATGTCATACTTTCAAAAGACTTCTCGAGTTCTGCACTTTTGACAGATTTTACATTTGATATAAGAATACCTAAAAGACATATAGAAATAAGCATTTTATTCAAAGATAATCAATAGTTTAGTCCAAACCTGAAGTATTTGATCTGATATCTGAAGTCAATTCATTTTTGGACAAATCGTGGGAACCGTTTGTCTCGACTGAAGTTTTCATTGATTTTTGTTTAGATTTCAATATTTTGTAATCGATTTCCAAATCATTTAATTTCTTAAAGATTTCAATATTTTCACTACAATTGCAGTTATTTTTCATAATTAATGAATAGTTTTTAATGTTTTCCAAAACGGTATTCAAATGTCTTTCAAACGATAACTCGTTTTCAAATCTTTGGTTTTCGTCTCGCAATTCATCGAAGATATCGTTTACTAATATTTCACACATTTTTCGATTAAATTATTTAATAAAAATTAAAATCAATTTAAGTAATGAAAACGAATTAATTATTGATTAAATCAATGGTTTATTAAAACAAATTAATATAAAATAAATTAGTATTTAATTTGTCGATACTTTTGGCGGTAAAGTTTTATTACATTAATTTATTTAATATTTCCATTAAATTTGGCCCAAATTTTGTGGAAAAAAGAGTGACTTTTGCAGACCTAATGTTTAAGTGATAACAGAGTGTCACACCTGGAGAGTCACTTTTATGAAAAACTTTATTTATTATTACTAACACACAAAACTTTTGTAAGATTAGTATCACAAAAATATGCCAAATTTAACCTTTTCTTTTTAAATTTCCAGTTTATTATTTTAAAGTTTTAGTACTCAAAAACTATTATAATGTTTGTTGTAAACAATATTTTGAGTGAATTGTGTCTTAGCTGTCGCTCTATGAAGACATGTGTAAAACATTTTAACGGACTTACTTTACTTAATGACAGGAAAGTCGAGAAACATTTAGGGTTAATGAATATTAGAGCGTATTCTATGTCTAGAAATTTGTTGTCTGCTTTTGTTAAGAACACTTTCGTTTCTTGTTTTTCTTTTTTGTATTTATTCCGTAATTTATAAATAAAATGTTCCTAAAAACATAAGTTTAAAGCGCTCTAACCCTATATTGTGCACTGTTTCTAACAAAACCCAAAAATTAATGATTTCGTAGAGACAGGTATTTCAATATTACGTTATGATATATGCAATCCAATTGATTAATTTGCCATGTTATCATCGAAAAAAAATTACATATTTAGAGCGCATATGACTATTTTTAGATATGATTTGTTCGGAAACAAATGGTACATAGCTCTGGCATTTCTTCTACTTCTTGAATAATTGATTCATCGATTATATGTCATTTTTTCAATGATAAGCAATCGCTCATTTGAGTCCTGTTATTGTCATCTAAAGTCTTGATGAAAATTTCTTATCAATGAAAAAGTTGAAATTTAAATGATTTCAGTGAAAGTGCTGAAATGTTTGGCCTGGTACACCGATCGACGCCAAACGTTATTACGTAAGAATTTGAAAGCGTCCGAGTCTTCGATTCATCCGATTGGACGCGCGTTAACAGAAATTCCGCATTTGTTTCGCAAAATTAACGCATTACGACGCCGACAATTAGCTCCGCAACGCTCTCGAAGTCAACGGTGTACGACCGGATATCGAGTGGTAGTGATTATCTTCAGAGAGTGAGCCCTAGAGAGCCCTCTCAACTCGAGGGACGACTCGCTGATCAACATTCACTTTCTTTTCGTCTAAAATTATATTTATTAAATTATTAATGGTTTTGATTGTCATTCATTTGACTCTCTTTATTTAATGTCTTCTCTTTTTAATTTAATTATTTTTAACGTTTTTTTTTATTAATTTTTAATTTAAATAAACATTAAAATATCTTTAAATATTTATAATCGCTTCAATATAATTTGTCAAAAATTTGTCCGAATTATTGGTTAAAAGTTTTTAGTGTATATTTTTTTTATCTTTTTATTACATTTATGACGTACTAAATATGAGTCCCTTTAAAGGGAGTTATAGAGTGTTATAGACGTAAACACAACAAAACACATAAACACTGAATAATTCTATTATTAACTCTAGTTTTTTATATTTATTCAAAACTTGTTTTTAATTATTTTAAAATTAATTTTATTATAAATTTATTTTGTTATATATATTAACATAAGATTTAATCAAATGATAATCATTTGAAGATAAATGAGAATCAAAGACACAATTCATTAATAAATGAAAATCTCCTAAAAAATGGTTTTGAAAACATTGAGAAAAAGTGACCAAATATTTCGTTGACATAATTCACAGAAATTGAGTGAAAGCCGTTATAATTAAATTAAACCTTAAGTTACGATAATCGGTGGTTAAAAATGAGCGCAACTTCGATGTACTCCGAGTGGTCTGTCCTTCGAGTGGTAGATATGTGTGAGAACTGTCGAGTGTCTGTTCTCCACAAAATGCCACAAATCAATGGCACACTTCTCGTCAATTCTTGTGTTAAACCATTGGCTCAGATGTTGAACAACAGTTCAGTCACTCCGAACAGCACTTCTGGTTTGGAGGCCAATGATTTCCTTCAGAACGACAGAGACGTCCTCTGGATTATGGAAGTGATCTGTTATGGACTGTCTTTACCACTGTCTTCACCCGAACAACACGAATGTGTCAGAGATTGTGTGCATTTGTACTGTGAGTGGTTGTGTGCTCTGAGCCCACAGTCAGCCAAATCCAAAGCCATTCCGTTCCCAATAAGAGATGACCCAAACCTTTACTGCCGTAAAATATTAGAACACATTTATAATATCTTTACTCCGCGTCCGACCACTGGCTCTGAGAATAATCTCCAAGAAGTGATTCAAAGACAGGGAGTGTTATGTCATCGACTGTTGCGCACCATTGAGACCATAGCACACGACGAACACAATTTGATGGACAGACAGACCTGGGATTCACTTTTGATATTCTTGTTAGCCATAAACGACACCCTTTTGTCGCCTCCGGTGGAGTCCAATGATATCGGGACTCAACTCTGCGAACGAATAATTAGTGTTTTATTTGAGATTTGGTTAATCGCTTGTTGTCGTTGTTTTCCTTCGCCCTCTTTTTGGAAGACATTCCAACACTTAAGTATTGGTTGGAGACATAGACCAGCGCTGATCGACAACTGGAACAGAATTAACTATTCTTTGACATTACGTTTAGTACAATACATGTCTCCCCATAGTTATGACATTAATGCAAATCAACCCTCACTTCAGAAGAACTTCTTAAACGCCATTTTGGATCAGATGAATGAAGAAACGCTCAAACAATGTTGGTATCGGTTTATGCATTCCATTGGAAATCCAGTGGACTTGTGTTCGCCTGAAATTATTAGCAAAACCGATAAGTTCTATCACAGCGCCTGTGCCTCAGAGAATGTGGTTGACCCTCGACAGCACCCGTGTCTCAATAATTTGCCGCACATTTTCTATAGAGCTATGAAAGGACTATCAATACTTGTGGACACTTTTTTGGGAATACCAGTGGCTGTCGAAGAGATCGATGCCGACATTTATAAGTCGAGTACTTCTTTAGCGCTATCGTCGACGAGTTCAGTTCAACCCCCGCCCACCCCTCCAGAAAGACGTAAACCAGGCTTTCCTTTGACGAGAGCGCCCAACAAAAACCAGAGCTCTGCCAAAAGTCTTCAGCCAAATAAAACGGATCCATTTGTGAATCTTTTGCCAACTATTACTTACCCATCGGTTCCCGATTATGTATTGCCACCGACTCGGCCCAAATCGACATCAATTTTAGATATTTTAGGCGATTGGCTCTTCCAGTCCGCCCTTTTTGGTACGGATTTTAAAGAACATTTGGAAAATCATGAGATGAGTCGTTCGAACAGCAGTCAGTCCTTCACTCAATTAAATGAATTACAGCGCAAACCTTCGGCAGCTTCTGATCGGATACTTATCGAAACGCTGCCAACGTTGGGTCCGGAGAGTTTTGAAGCGGGTCAGGCAGAAGCCATCGGAGCGCTCTGTCGACTCTTCTGCTTCAAAAAGGCTGACGAAGAGATTTCACTAATGCTTAACAAACAGTCACATCCGGCCTTTCAGAAGGTTTTCTATTTCATTGACTCATTTACTGCTTATTTTATGAATATTTTCTTTTGAATTCCAGACATTTTAGGAAAAAATTATTTTGTTTAGAATTGATTTCAATTCGTAGTTTCAAAGAAATTTTAGTTCAAATTTCTATTTACAATCGATTCGGTTCTGATTTTGCATTACTAAAGAAAATATCAATTATTTACTTAAATTTGGGCCAAAAATAAAATATTTGACTAAAATTGTGGTTTAACTAAAGTTTTCAGTTAAATGAATGTTTTAATGTTTAAATTCTCAAACTTAGGGCTCATTTAAAATATATGTCGAAAAGAAAAATAATAGAATTTTTTTAATACTTTTAAATATTTTTAAAGTTTTAATTCGTTTAACTTATTTTGTTTTGATTTGATTTTTAGGTCAAGAATTATATAACGCGTTTCCATTTAGTCCTTCAGTACGGGTTGGCTCTTGAAGAGGTTTGATTTACAAAGTTTTTTCTTTAGTTTAATTTATTTTTATGTACAGCCGTTGCGCCGCCAAATCCTGGCCAGCATTTTGATTAATTCAACAAAAATCTTCGAAGTAGACCTTCCGGGAGGAAGTCTTCTGATTCCCCATTACTTAAAAGCTTTGGAAATATATTTGATTCCAAAGGAAAAATTAAAGTAAAAATTAATTTATTTGTTTTGAATATATTCTTAAATTTCATTTGAATTACAGTTCAAAACCTGATGTCGAGATTCGTCGCTCGTCTATTAAACTTTTGTTATCTTTATTTTCATATCCCCTACACTTTAATGAACTTCCGATTAAAGGTCTAATGATTTACCGCTTTTTCATTTTCTTTATATTTAATTATTTTGATAATTAGACACATTGAGTGAAACCCCTTCAACAACATTCCAATCTTTGAGGCCCCGACTCATCAATTTGTTAATTCAAGCCCTCTCTGGAGAAACTGATTCGACAAATGTTCAGATGATTTTAGGTATTCATTCAATTCTTTCTGTGAGTTTTTCTTATATTTCCATCGATTTTTAGGAGGTTTTCTTCTTATGGTTTCTGACTCTTCAATTCAAGACACTTTTGCATTAAATGATTCCGAAAGTACTGACGGAATGGCAACCAATTCATTTAGTGGTCAGTTGTAGTCATTTTTATTTATATTTTTTATCTTTTGTTATGTTTTTTTGTTTGGTATTAATGTTTTGTCCCGAAATTGAATGTAAAACAACATTCAGAACACTTGAGATCAGAATCGCCTGGACTTCAATTCGGTCAACATTTTTCATTCGGTCAAACCAGTTGTGACTCCAGTTTGGTTTCCACTGATATTCCGTTTACAGACGACGGCAAAGGAATTCCTGGTATTTGAGAGTTTGGAGTTGAAACACAAATTACTTTAACTAAAAAAATTGTGGAATTTATAGCATGACTTTCGGTTTAATTCAACTCTAAATCTATTTAAACAAAATTTTTTCCTTATCTTTAAAATTCTATTTAGAAATCTATAACTAAAAGAAAATAATAATTTATGTTTAGATACAACGAAAGGCCTGTTTATCCGTTCGCTGTTCCATATCGGACAAGTGCTGAATAGATGTCGTGACAAAAGCCAATACGATTCACACGTTTCGTTGGCAGCTCTTGAAGTGCTTTCAGCCATCGCTCGAATTCGTTTGTCGAACGGTTCCAAAAGTCCACTTTATTTGAATTGTTTTATTGAATGCAAAGACACTGTGAAACAGATATTCTCATTCATTGAGAGTCAGTGCGAAAAACCGGCGCCATTCCACTCAAAAGACTTGCATTCCACTATTGTGGCCGCCTATCAATGTCTGGCCGTTTGGTTCCACGAACACTCACACCTTCTTAAAGACAAAGAATGCATTTCAATGCTTTTCGAAGTCATAGAATTGGGTATTTCCGGCACTAAATCTAAAAAGAATGGATTCGTATTTAAAGCCGATAAACAGCTAAAACCGGCCTCAATGAGAGTTAGAGAGGCCGCCGAATCACTGCTCACTCTTTTAATGAATCATTTCGGTTATTGTCCTCCGAGTCCGTGTCCGCCCGATTCCATCATTGGTTCGTCTCTTATTGAGGAATCAAATCTTTTGAAATATATGTCAATTGGAAATAATTGGACTCCAGAGTCGTCGTGCGATCGGTTTAAGTATTTCGTTAGCGATAATCTAATTATGTTATCCATTTTGGATGAGCCCAACGACAAACAAACTGTTTGTATAATTCGGTCGCCATTCGGAAAGTACTGCTGGGCTTTCAGTTTCAAACACTTTCCCCGTAAACACAATTATAAGATTTCAACAGAACCTGTGCCCCGACCTCTCCCTAAAGCAGAAGTCAATTCAGTGCCATTGACTCATACATTACGTCATTTTCCCGATTCTTTGGACAAAATTAAAATGACTAAATTGTAAGATTTGTCGCTCTTTTATATTATATTTAATTTTTGTTAAATTATTAGCGATTCTATTGTTCCAAATCTCTCTAAAATGATCGCCGATTCGCCAGAATTTAAATCTGATAACGAGATTATGTTAAATATCATCGATAGAGTCGAAAATCATATGAAATATGAAAAGCAGAGACTTCATAAAACCCCTTCCAACAGAAGCACAGAATGTCGGGAACCAATGGCTTCAACCGACTTCGAGGCGGCCCGACTTATACTTTCCCACTTCAGCTTTCTTTCATTTGAAACACTTAAGGTTTTACTCATATTTTATTTATTTAATAATTTTAATTATATTGTATGTAAAGGACGCCCCTCCCGGACAAATGATTCCATCACTAATTGGTCTAAACAGCAAAAGCCCAGACTTTGTATCAAATTTAAAAATTCTGGATTCACTCTCCAACAGAACCAGTGATACAGTGTTTGTCTATTATGTGAAGACAGGCGTTAAAAAAGCCGATGAAATTCTTTCCTCAAATAAAACTCAAATTATATCAAATTCTCGATTCAAAGAATTTGTTCTCTCACTCGGATCTGCAGTCGAAGTTAGGACACATTCCGGATGGACCGGACACGTGTCCACTTCTTGGAGAGTGAAAGATGAAGAGCCCAATCAAGAAGAGGTTCAGCCCCTCTTCAACGGCAAAAAATATTTCCTATATTGGGCTGATGTCAGTCACGAATTAGTTTTTATTCTTCCCTCAAATTTTTCGACAGCAGCTGAAGATTTGGCAGATAATGCATCACTCGATGGCGAACAAAAGATTAGAACTATGAGTGATCTCCACTCAGACGCCCGTTCCGTCTCAAGTCTTAGTGATGATGGAAGCAATCACTCAAAAGTGGAGGGAGAGTCCACTCGAAATAGTCTTCGACGTAAATTTCGCAGTCAATTCCATCATAACATCGGATGTGATGTTAAAGTACTTATATTTTGGATGGAAAGCGCTGACGATCAGTACGACCTTCCAATAAGTCAGTCATTGAATTTGTTTAAATGTTTTTAAATATTGTTTGAATTCAGACACACTTTTGTTAACAACGGGTACTGGAGTTGAATCCAATTTAAGTCTTTGGAAAGACTACGTTCTTATTCTTATCAATCCTTTAAAGAACGGACTCTTCAGAATTACAATTCAGGGACCGTCCGGGCGGTCAGTCATTATAGTTATCCAACATTTGAAACAATAATTTAATTTTTTTTATTATCTATTATTAGGACTGCAATAACTCTTCCTCTAATCGATGGTATGGTTGTCAGTAAACATGTTTTGGGAACTTTTGTTCGTTCGACTGCATTAAATATATGCCGTCGCCGTCGTCTCGACGCTGACAGGTATACAACAAACCATTTATTTGATGATTGACTAATTGTTTCATACAGTTTCCAACCGCCACACGTCAAGAGAAGACTGAAAATTCAAGAGATTGTCAACAAATACCGTCTTTTGTTACCCGAATCTGAATTTTACAATTCGTTATTCACTTCGAAATAGTCTACGAATCGTTAGTTAATTATTTCATATCATATAACGAACTGAAAATATATTTATTAATTAAATTAAAAAT
>JAQFZL010000955.1:0-12257 GCA_034695685.1 Galumna lanceata
TTTAGATGTTTTGCTTTTTTAAAAGTCATACCTCATATCTAATAAGAATAAATGCTCAGAACAGACACTCCACTAAAGGAAACATTTATCTCAAGCAATAAAACCAGACTTTGAATAACAAGTTTTTAAAATGAAGTGTAACTACAAATTACTTCCACCTCTCATAACAATTATTTCGTGCATCTCTTTCTGCCTCAACCAAAGAGTATTCAATTAAATGCGCACATCTTTAAGCACTCATTCAATAACATCTATTGAGAAAGAAATCAATCTTTAATAAACTTTTAGAATTAATCATACCTTCGGTCCAACATTTAATTCAAGTCATTTCATTTAATTAGAAACTGAATATTTAATCGATGCTCGTTTATAGCACTAACATACAAGTCATAAGTAAAAGTGAAGCGCACAACCATTTCATTTTCAGTCACCGAACCTCATACTTAAATTGAGGGCTCAATATATGTATATTTGATATTCACTTTTATTGATAGAATTATTATGTTTTGATAAATAAATGTTTAAAATTCATAGAAAATAAATGACAAAATGGAAGCAAAAACTATGCTTTGATTTATTTGTTTTAATCAAATAATTTTCAGATTTTAGTGTAAGAAATGTAAGAAACTCTGGGATCGGAACACATGTATTCGATGCCAAATGATTCAAACAAACTATGATTTATAGCAATAAAAGTATGTAATAATAGAGTTTAGTTGTGTTTCTTTTCTCAAATCAATGGAAGAATACATCCTATCGTTAATACATTTTTGTTACAAATGCGAGAATTTCCGACCGATGCCCCGGAGTGGCATTCATTGCAGCTCTTGAACAAAGAGTAAAATCTCAAATATTTATACAACTCATATATATTTCCCTTTACTGAACATAATTCTCATAACTTCTAAGAAATATATATTCTTTAGAAAACCTGATTCTAATTCAATGAGTTTTGTTTCGAAGAAAAAAAACAAAAATTTCTGAATAAAAGCAATTAATTAGATTTTTGTTGATTTCAGGTTTAAAAGTTTGGAGGAATACCAAGAATATCAAGAATATCGACTTATATGTGATAATCAGTTATAATATTGGAATTCCAAAAGCGATAAAATAAAAGATGCAAATCAACACAATTTGCTTATTAGCAGTGATTCACATCATTTTCATTTCGTCGGTGGAATTGGTCTCAACCAGAAGAGGAGGTAAGACCCAAATTGACCTTTTTTATCATACATATAAAATGATTAAGAGCATAAATCACAAAAACTGTTGCAAATTTTATAAGAGCATTAAATGAAATACATTTTAAATGCCGACAAATATTGATCGCAAGTGTTATTCACTCGCAAATGATTTTCTCTTGAAATGAGTTTTGGTTTATTATGTAATTCGTTAATCAAATTATATACTCAATGTTTAGGCTTTTGCTACAAAAATGCAGTAATTGAGCGAAAGGAAACTTTTGCTTAACTCCTAAACTAAATTTCTGACAAAAATAGCATTTGTGAGAACAGACAATGAGAGGCCTTTTAATAAGTAATACCTAATCTATCAGCAAATGAAACACAACTTGGAGTAGAAAAACGCAAAAAATGTGAATCTCAATACATGTTTGTTTTGAGGCCAATTGAGACACAAGACTTACAGTAATATATTTGATACAACTCTTGAATTCTCAATAAAACGAAAGGATAAAAATTCAAGAGAGAGTTGTTTACTAGTATTTCAAAAGTGTTGACCCAAAAACTGTTGAGGAAATTAATTTTCAAAACAATTGAAACACTGAAACACGAATTTTGTGAATTATGATTCCAGAATATAAATGAAACTTTTGTGCATTACTGGCACAGCATAACTGCTTTACCTCATATGCCCTCATTTAACACATTGTTTATATCAATGAAAATATTTGCAATATTTGACAACTAAACAGATAATAGAAGTGATTCATTGCACTCAATAGTGATAGAGATTATCAAAACACTTCTCTTCGGATAAAACCGAATATCATTTCTTTAAATGAGATTCTCTTTTCGCTGACGTTTTCTAAAATTTAGATCAAAAGAAGTGATTTTTTTTATTATTTATTTATATGAGTTTATGATTAACTGATTATTATATCTTTGAGGGCATGACTTAAGATACAAACACCTATCAAAAAGTGAGAAAAGTTGTTATAATAACAACTGTGTTGTATTCATATTAAGCGTTTGATAGTGGATGAGACCCTTTTAGGACTTCATAATAATTATTTCCGCATAACATCGTATCTCTCTTTCCTTTTTTATAAAATCCCTTTGAATTCAAATCAAGTTTCGAAACGAAAATGCATTTCAAAGAAGTTTTTATGGAATTATATGGAAGTAAAAGAAATATAAGGAATATATGGAAGTTTTATAAATATTTGAACATTTGGTTGACGTCCTTATTCCCTATTTTTGTCAAAAGTTTACAAAACATAAGCTCGAATATGGAATTAAGTAGTACTATGCACTATTGGATCAAGCACTATTACATCTAGCACTATTTCAATTGTGACCTTTTATTCGAATAACTAATGCTTTTTAAGTAATTCAACATTTCTTTCCGTTAAGACTTTCGTCATTTGAGATATTTTTTCTTACAATGTATTGAATGTCATCTGTTATTGACTTATTGAAAAAGTCCAGTCTATAGCGATTGTTGATCTGGTGATGGATGAGTCCTTCTTATCATCAATCGGTGTATTTCGACAGTACATCAGTTAATGGAATGCAGTATATATTCAATTGAATACAAAGTTAGGTATAGTTCTGCCACTCATTATAAACAAACATTTTTTTCTTGTTTTTTGCCCTCAAAGCAAACATTATTTATTAGGCTTAAGGAAAAAATGAAAACACAGCCATAATATGGCTGTGTTTATAGCAAAGACAATGCTATAACTCTTATTGCATGTCGAGTTGAAATAATCCATTTCATTATTCGGTCCTTAATGTGATGTCAAACCTATTATCTCTTATATGTTTGTATTCAATGCACGAACACTAAAGGATCGAAGAAAAGATATGCAGTATATCATAGTATAGCATATCCTTAATATTTTTACCCATTTCTCTATAACTCCAATTCAAACATAAAATTTATGGAAATATTGAATTCAATAAATAGTTTAGTGGAGAGAATGGATGAGTTCTTAGAAAGAAAGTTATAATTAAGGATTGTATGACGCCTTACATCAAAATTTTGTTCACTTTTCTAAATATATAGCAATTGTCTGACCATCTCTTCGATCGTTTCATTCATTTTGAGTGCATTAAAGCGATGGAAAACAGATTTCTGGCGAAACATTTCCGTTGATTTGTCATTAAAGTGATTCACAAAAGAATACCATTCAATGCCATTAACATTGAGTTGCGAACAGTTGTGAAGTTGTGTTACTTTTTCTTCAAATTATTTATTAGTCTTATACTAACTTATAAGTTGAGAACGACTCTAAGCTATTATAGTGAGCATGCTTATTTTTTGCCAACAATGAGTGCAATCTATTCTAAAGCTATTAAAAGGTGAAGCAAGTGATGGGTCGCTCAAATGCGGGCGAATCCTTATTTTTGAACGAAAGTGGTTTAAAAGCGAAAAACAATTTGGGCTAATGTTTTAGTGAAATGGTTGTGATGGTTGTGCCGGCACTGCTCCCAACCGTAACTATTGTAGACATACCTAAAATGAACTTTTATTTCGATGGGAAAGTAGTACTGAATAACAGATGTTTTCAACAAATATAAACATTCGCTTCAATGCATACTTGCGTTGCATAATGTTTGCAATGAAACGATGTTTTCTAATATCAACTTTAAATAATCGCATCTCTTCTCTCATTTTTCATTACATTCGCTAACTTTTCTTCTTATGATTATTAGTTGCCTTTAATGTCAGACTTTATTTTATTCGTTTTTCACATTACTTTTTCCAGAATTTCTTCACAAAAAGAATTATTTTAACCATAACTTAAGGCACTCTTTTTTTTTATATATAAATAAAAGTGGTTTTAGTATCTCATTGTTGGCCAAAAGCTATGATCTCTAAATTCAGAGTCAAAACTTCCCTACAAATCAATGATTGATTTCGACTAATCTTAAGGACCAGTTTTATATTCTATTAGTTTTATTAAAATATAAAATTCAATAGATTTAACTTAGCAAGCACATTATAGGGATAATCATAGCTCAATCACTAACAAAGATTTATACAGATTTTAAATAACAGGAAAATCTTTTTTAAAAAAGAGCAGGAAAATCAAACTATTCATTCTTGGTATTCATGTGTTGCACTCATAGAAAATTCAATATAAAATTGTTTTTGTTTTTCATTATTTAAAGCAAATCTATGTTTAGGATATATATGGGTCCGCATAAAACACACCTCTGTTTATATTTGAAATAATTTGTAATAAAGAAAAATTGTTATTTCAAAAAATATTGTGCTTTCCTTTTAAGAAAACATTACTTTTATGTAGAAATTGAAATGAAATACTATTTTCTTGTCTTAATGTTACACAACTAACAAGAGTTAGCTTTTGGTACAGCTATAGACTCAGTCACAGTACTGGTAAACATGAAATGAGCTAGGTTAATTCAACAATTGTTTATATATTCCTAAGCTATAAATGATTGCGTTTGAAAACTCAATAATTAGGAGTATTTTGTAAAGAAATGATTTCTTTTCAAAAATATATGAATAATTGTTTTGAAAGTCTCACAATTGAGTTGTTTTTCATATTTTCGTTGGCATTCGGTATTGATTTTGATTTGCAGACAAAATATTGACTTTTGTTTAAGACCTGCACTGAATTCCTAAACTTATTTGGTTGAAACCGAAAAGAGAGTCGACTTTGATTTTTACACCGAATAAAACTCTATTGTTTGTGAACTTATTTCAGTTACCAATACTTTTCTTCTGACATTTCAAATCGATTTTCCTGTCACTCACCACTACTTCACCTCGACTTCAATACTTTTTTCTCTGTTATTTAAGTAATTAACTTAAGAAATATTATTTTTTTCTTTTTTCAAAGTATTTTCAATATATATTCAGCATATTTTCCTGGTATTTCTTTTCTTCAAATTGAAATTCCTTTTGAATAATTTTAGGAATCAATGCTTTTGTTAAAGAAATTCATTTTATATTTTTTCAAAACTACTTTTTTGGATAATTTAATTGAATTTCGTGTATATAATCAAATCCTTGAACCGCAATAAACATAATTTTTCTTCAATGAAATCAATTGAGAGTTTCGTTACAAATGAGTTGTTTTACATAAAAACTAAGAAACGAAAGAGAATTAACATATCATAGTTTAGAGTCAATATCTTTGAAATGATCTGAATTAGAGCCCAATTTCTATACAACTAATCGAAACTCAAGTCTTAACCTTCAATTGATTGTATAATAGATTAATAGTAAAGACAAACTTCATCTCAACATTTGTTTGCCTTCAACTCATCGATTGATTTAATGTTAACTTTGAGCCGACTATAAATGAGTGGTAAATATTGTGAATTAATCAAAATAATTGATTCTTTCATTCATTAATTGTTAATAAAAATAATGGAATGGATTTCCTTAAAACTAAAATTTCATTCATTTTAGTTTCTGACATAATTTTACAAAAATTTTCTCATAAATTCAAATATATATTAATACAAACGATTAACGCCTTCACAAAAATAATAGAAGGGCTGCAAAACAATGAAATGTATGTCTCAAGAAAACTTAACATGGTATTGTTTTGTGAGAAATTTTTAGTCAATTATTATTATGTGTTGGATTTGTATGCGATTATAATTTGTTATTACAATAAATTAGTTTTTATGACCTTTTATTTAATTAGTAAAGAGTTGTTCTCTAATATAAAATACATAAAACTTTTCAAATCCATTAATTGTGAGCCTCTCATGCAATCAAATTAAGGCCAACATTACATTAATCTAATGTCTGGCCATTCGCACAGCCTTTCATTCTTTTCTATTCTCAGTCAAACATTTCAGATAATTAGAAACATAAAGAAATATAACAATTTCTGAATTTCTTCGAATCACAAAACCAAAATGAAAGTAACCAAGATCAATGTTTGTCACAAGTTTAATTGATTACCGAAATGAACTAAATTTCCATTTATTTTATTTTTGTTATTCAATCAATTATTTATCGCAACGTTTTGTTAATTTTATTAATTTTTGTTGTTTTAATTTTGTCGGAAATCTCAGGCTTTTGTTTTGTTTTATTATAATTTTGTATTATTTTTTTCATTTTTAGTTTCTGTCCCTAATTTTTCAATCCGTCCTCCGATGTTAGATAGAGGTAACCATTGATTTTTGAACATTAAATAGAAAAGTTATCCATTTATTGAATTCTCCATTATTTCTAAAATCAAATCTATTTTTGGTAAATCAAAGGTCGAATCCATTATAAGACGACGTATGCGTGTGAGGGAAACCCATTACATCTGAACTGTGAAGAGAACACTTCCATCCATTTGGTTCGCGCAAATTACGGCAGATTTAGTATTAGTATTTGCAACGATGGCGGAAGACTTGATCTCAATGTCATCTGCATGTCTTACCGCTCATTTCTTATAATGTCCGACAGGTTCGCACATTTTATTCTTTATATGTGAGAGTGAGTGAGAGAGTGAGAGAGAGAGAGAGAGAGAGAGAGAGAGAGAGAGAGAGAGAGAGAGAAATTTGAGAGGAAATTTGAGAGGAATGTATAGTTAATAATAAATTAAAAATTTATTTCAGATGTAGTCAAAAGTCTAACTGCAGTGTAGTCGTGTCGAGCAAACTGTTTGGCGACCCCTGTCCGGGAACTCTAAAATATCTTGAAGTTCAATATCATTGCGTTCACGGTATGTGTCGGACAATAATTTATTTTAGTTGAAGTAAACCTAATTTAAGTCCATTTGAAACCCACTTTCGTGTACTTTAAATGACTTGAATTGAAGTAATTTTCCTAAGAATCGAACTTAAATGCAATAAATTTTGAGATTCACTACTAATTAAGTTTGTCATTAGGCGGCGCATCCGCGGCCACAACTACTAGAAGACCACCCGTGCATTTAAACATTCCCGTTTTGCAGTCATCATCAGGCAATACATCCCTTATATTGCCTCCGGTGTCGACCACTGTCTCTCCTGATGACGACATTATTCCTATTAGTAGTACAGAGTCTGAAAAGTTAGCAAAACCCGAATCGAGTATATCTTCGAGCACTCAATTAACTCAATCTCCACTCACTTCGAGTACAATTGAGTCGCGTCTCAATCCTATCATAGAATTGAGTGAATCAAATCCGATCCAAATCTCTTTAAATTCAGACGAAACAAAAAGAATAAGTCCTACTGTTATACCAAACACTCGTCTGAATAGTCCCATACAAACAGAAGTGCCATCGAGACCACCACAACCTCCTCCCCCTCCCCCTCCTATTCAAAAAACATTCCCAATTGAGAATATGAGAGCAGATTATTGTCCACCGATTTTCGTCAGAAGCCTTTATTGGAATTGGACCCGAAAAGGAGAAGTGGCTGACCAGAAGTGCCCGGGAGGGGCCACAGGTCTCGTCAAATGGCAGTGCGGTTATAATATATTTACTAATAGCGCTGAATGGATGCCTGAAAGACCTGACTTCAGTCAATGCCGTTCCTTATGGTTAGACAATTTGGAAGAACGTTTGAGTAATGACGAACCCGTCATTCGAATTGTGAATGAGTTGGCGCTCATGACTCTGACTAAAGCCATGTTTTGTGAAGACTTACAAAGAATAGCGTTCATCATTCAGAAGACATTATCGCACGCCATAACAAATATGCAAAATCTTCAAACCATTGAAGTTTGGCACAGACACCAAATTCTCAAAGAACTGCTAATGTTTATCGTTGAGGCCGTAAGCAATCTATTAGACAACGCACAGGACGATGCATGGCTTGACCTAAGTATTGGTGACCGCAAACATGTGGCCTCTAAGCTATTGACTGGTTTGCAAATGAGTGCTTTACTGTTAGCGGACAACACAAATCAAGACGGATCCTTTGCTGTCGCCAAATCTAATGTCTGTAAGTGTGCCCTCATTTTTAAATCCGTTTTCATTGTTTCCAATCATTCAATCGTTTAAGTCTTAAACTTTAAGACATCAAATTTTAATTTTCTGATTGCATTCAAACTAAAGATTAGTGTCAAGTTTACCTGAGTAATTGAGCAATTGAGCAAGGATAGAACCAGGATAGAAATAGAGCAAAAGTAGTAATTCAGTAATAATTATTATTTGCTCTAAATTTTCAAATAACTCATAATTTGATAATAAGACGCTATAAATACTAATTATGTAATAACTTTTCAATTTCCAGTGGTTTCTGTGCACGTATTGGATACTCGAATGCCAATTAGTCTACAATTCCCTACAGTGGAGGACACGCGTGGAACCATTGAGTGGATCCGAATGGAGGACTCTCTTTTCCTGCCGGCACAATATCTTCTTGAATATTCAAAAGATGGTAAATGAGTTCATTGATTTAAATACAAACATTTTGGGTTTTAATGAGTTGTATTGATTAGGTTTAGCTAAAGTGGCGTTCTTTGCATATCAACGCATTGAAGATCTCCTTAAACCTGATATGTTTGTCATTAATGAAAGGAAAGAGTCAATGATTGACACCATTTCAATGGCAAACAAATTGCAAAACATGACATCAAGTTCTATAACAATTAACTCTCGTGTAATCGGAGCGGCACTCAGTAATGGCAGGAGTGGTGATCAACAAAATAGACAATTAACGCATCCGATAACTATAGTGTTGCGACACATTCAAGAGGAGAACATCTCGAGTACAAAATGCGTCCATTGGAATGTTGAACGTAACGATTGGATGACAAACGGCTGTTGGATTGAATCGACAAATTCAACTCATACTGTCTGTATGTGCACTCATTTGACTCATTACGCACTTTTGACGGACATTAGACCTATTGATATATTGGAGCCACAGAACAATTGGATCAAATTAGTGGTTATCATCGGTTGTGCGATTGCAATGTTGAGTCTTGTATTCATCACTACAATAGTATGTGTTGTGAGCGCCGGCAATACCGAAGCCGTTTCTATTCATCGCAATCTTTGTGTCACTCTATTGATCGTTGAAATGACTTTTTTGGTCGGAATATATAGAACTGATATTCGAGTGATGTGTGGCTTAACTGCCGGTTCTCTGCATTTCTTCTTATTGTCATCACTTTTGTGGACATTTTTAGAATCATTTGATTTATACTTAAACTTAATAGATATGTACGAAAGCGTCAAATCTACCAAAAGATTGATTTGGTATTACACTATAGCATATGGCGGACCCGCCCTTATTCTCCTTATCTCATTATTAATCGATCCGTTGAGTTATGGCTCTCAAACCCACTGTTGGCTTCAAACAGACAACTATTTCTTCTTAAGTTTTGTGGGTCCGGCCGTCGGCATAATTCTGGGCGGACTCGTGTTTGTACTGATCGCGTGTTTTATTTTAGTGAACAATTCGAGTCCGAACACTACTATTAAGTGCATTGAAGAGACAAAGTTGGAACTGACCCGTAATAGTATCAAATGGGTTGCTTTGTTACTCTTCTTTCAGTGCCTGACCTGGACTTTAGGTCTGTTTCACGTTAGCGCTCAAACTTCGGTTCCGATTGCCGTCAGTTTTGTCGTCTCGAACATCATTTTAGGATTTTTTGTTATTTTGTTTTGTGTTTTAAATACGGATAATATACAACATCACCGACTCATCAGAGGTTTACCTCTTTTAGGCTTTTGTTTTCAAGATATCAACTGTTCGAACACAAAGACTAATGTATCTGTTAGTGACTCTTATCCCAATCGTCCGGTTGTAACACAAGTGAGTGCCACTCAAGTGGCAGGTATTGTACTTCACTCTCCATTACAACCACAAGCAGAACAACAGGTGAATATTGTCTCTGCAAATTGTAGTGTCAATGCATTCCTACAACAAATCCCTTCCAATCGTTTTTGCTCTATTAATAGCACAGGTATTGCATCCCAATCGCACGTATTCTAGAATAGAGTCTCTGATCACTATTAATGTCTAAAACTTATATAAGTTTCCCAAAAATATAAAGTATTTGAAATGATATTAAACTATTATTACTACTGTCTGTGCCATTAGTTCCGCCCTCAGCCATCGAACTCGCAACCAGAGAACGGCAACTCTACCACACGACTCGATCGCCCATCTATTTCAGTTCAGACCAAAGTACCTAATATGCTGTCCATCTATAATTCAAAGAAAGAAATTGATTGTTCGGGTGGCGGAACCACAGGACCTATTCTAGTGAATCCAATCAATTCAGTTCCTACAGTGAACGCCGCAATCAGTGATATTTGTGCGGCAGCTTTGGTCAGTCACAACCTTTCCGAATATGAGTCCAAATTACAACAAATTAGACAAAACAGTCTGAGCCGACCCCCAAAAAATAGAAGAAAAATACGAGTCCACGGAAACAATCATTTGGACGATAACTTTAGATATGGAATGAATGCCATTCACTCACAGATTCAGACAAATCTTTACAATCAATATATTGAACACATTTATGAAACAATAGATAGCGATTCATTGGGTTCAGGCATTTATGATCGAAGAAATCGTTTAACTCGTCGTCCGGCGCCCGTTGTCTCTCAAATCAATGACTTGTATTCGGGCGCTAATATTACTATAAACCCGACCAGTTTGGTCGACGATGGATGGAGTCAGAACTCTTCATCTAGTTATGACCCCCTTTATGACGATCGGCCACTCATTAACACTCCATCAATGAATAATAGCCCAAATCTAAGCAAACCATTGATATCTCAGGAATTATATCCTCAAACAATTCGTAATACAAATATGAATATTTACGATCAAAACAGAGAAGAAATGACTACTTTTCGTAAAAATCAAAGGATTATTCCCAATGAAATCAATGCACAAATGCCCTCCTCATGGAATATATATCCGACCACTAGTGGGGCCACTTGTGATTTACCCGATTTAGTTCAGGACCCGATCGATGCGTCCAATAATATCACAACAGTTTTTATTGACGGAAACCGAACATCAAATAAAAGACTCAATAATTGTATTGTAGTTAACGAACCAAATGATGAAAACAATGATAGCATACGAGTCATGAGTGGACAACATTTTAAAGGACACACTTATTGTTAAAATCTTTATATTTATTTTAATTTAAGATCAACTTTTAATTGAGTTAAAAATCGCGTTTTTATTAAAAATGAGACAAATTTAACAAAAGTTTATTTAATCTGATATTAAGTTAATTCGTGGAAAAACTAGTCTTATATTAAGATTAACCACTAGTCAGTCCTTTAATTATAAAAATGCCGATCAAAACCCAAACGCCAATTAATAAAACCTTTTTTCCTTACATTTTGACAGATTTAGTGCCAAAACCATATCATAGAAATAATAATAATAATAATAAAGACTCGAATTCGACATTTTCTCACTTTTAATCAAATAATTGTAAATCAAATATCACTGATAAGACTTAATTCCTTTTTTGATAAATATATATATAATAATAAAACACTTTAGGAATAACTAATTTGTAAATAAATTTGTAATTTCTTTTCAAAGTTTTTTGTAAATAAAGTTTAATTGAATAAAATTTTAATTAAAAGTTATTAAAAGCATTTTTTTCTTCTCTTTAAATATCTATAATTCATGTTTAAGTTGTTTTTCCTTAAATGCTAATTAATGTGCAAGGTAATGTCAATGGTAATAGTATTGTTTCGTGAGTTTAGGAAATATTTTATAGTTTTTATTATAAAAAATTATTTGGAAATTGAAAGTAATTAAAATAAATGGTTTTACAAATGAAATAATAGATTCCTTAAATAGATTTAATTTAATTATTTATTTGAATTTAATTCAAACTAATTTCAAACTAAAAAAAATTCTTGATTTCAGTTTTCATTGCTTTCAATGTTTTTAGTGATTTGAAATCAAAGCACAAAACTTTGGACACGACATGAATTCAAAACCATTTTTTCTTTTTATTAAATAAAATGATTATTGAATTTTACGCTAAAATTAGTTTTCAGTCATTCATTTGATTCGTTCAATACTTTGTAAACTTATGTTTGATTTCATTTAAAAATTATTAAATAAGAAATAAATAAAATTTTATGAATAAAACACGAAATACTTTTTTTT
>JAQFZL010000956.1:0-12242 GCA_034695685.1 Galumna lanceata
TGATCTGACGAAGAGTTATGGATATTATTGTGCACTAAAATATCGATTTTCAACTATAAATTCAGTTCAAAAGTCAATAATTTTCTGGTTCTGACCTCTAATTAAATGAGTTTTATATGCCTTAAAAGGTTTATAATAACGTCAATATAAGACCTAAAATTCTAAATCCAATCCATTTCTAATCCATTGAGCGCTTAATCCGTCCGTTAAGAGTCAGAACTGGTCTTATGAATTGATCAGATTTGCAAGACTTGTGTCTCCCCAGTCCTCACCCAAAATATCGTTGACTTCTGGGGCATAATCGGGAAATTCGAAGTGAGAGCCCGAACTGGAGGAGGCGGTGTCCATATTGTCCAATACTGAGATAGGGGTCAGGTTGAAACTCGCCAACTCTTGAGCCCAATTCGATTCAAACTGCAAAACATCACTCAAGTCGTCCAAATCCGAGAGACTGACTGATGAAGAGTTTGTGGGCGAAGCCATAGATGAAGCCTTACTTGTGCTCGGAGTCATCAATAGTCCAGAATTGGACGGAAGGGACAGAGCGCTACCACTTATCGTCGTCTGAGTAGTTTCGGTCTGATTTTGAGTGAACGGTGCGATCATTGTATTGGTCGGGAAAGTAGTGGTCGAAGGAGTGATAGGAGTGAGGGCTCCGCTCGTGTCGTCTGTCATCAGTTCGTCGGTTTCGGTATTTGATTTATCGAAACAAATGTCGTCATAAAAGGACAAATTGGCACTTTCTGGTGACCCGGGACTGTCGGACGCGCCCGGACTGGAGGGCACTTTTGCCGGAGGAGTCAATTGACTGACAGCCACCGGAACAGCTTTACTCTGACGGATACTTTCTTTTAACTTTTTATCGATCGTTAGTTTAAATTTCAAACGACTGTTGGAATTGAGTGCAAATGAAAGCGCCGGAGAAGAGGAGTGACCGCTCGTTAGCGCCAATCGCGAACTGTGCGCAGAATTCTTAACCACTGAAGACATACCTGAAGACACTTTTGTCGAATGCCTGTTAGTGGTCATCGATTTGATCGGCGAAGACAGAGAAGGCGAACTGGTTGGCGATGGCTGTCCGTTGGCACCGTTGGCAGTAGTCTTTACCTTTTTTCGGGGCCGGTATTTGTAGTCCGGGTATTGTTGCATATGGAGTACCCGAAGACGTTCTGCCTCTTCGATAAAAGGATGTCGTTCTTCATCTGTGAGTGTTTTCCATCGTTTGCCGAGTCTTTTGCTGATCTCTGCGTTATGCATATCCGGCTGTTGTTCGCATATTTTTCTCCTTTCAATTTGAGACCAAACCATAAATGCATTCATCGGTCGTTTTATATGATTCGTAACTTTTTTGCATTGAGTGGCGTCGGTATACGGCGTACGACTGTTTGTGTCCACAGAGAGGGACCCGAAAACAGCTTTACTTGAAATTGGCTTTACATCCATTTGTGCCAAAACTTATTAATTGATTAATGGTTTAAATAAATTCACGAAACGATCAAAGGATCAAAAATTCATTAGTTTTTCAGCGAAACGATTGAAATGAAGAAAATGAAGCAAAAGTTGAATATCAGATACCAATCGATTGCACAGACATTAAACTGATAATAGTTTTGTTTTCAAATACGTTATAAATATTTCTTTATTTATAGACATATAAAAAGTTTAAACACTTTTCACTTTTAAAAACTAAAAAACTTTGGATCGAAAACACGTTTAGTTTTTAATTAAAATATGTTTTGAAAGAAATGTTGAAATGCTTTCACTTTTAGTAAAATAAATATTAAATCGAAAACTAGTTATAAGTTATAAGTATTGCATTCAATAAAGAGTTGAAATCCAATTGATTTTATCGCAGAAAAACTTCAATATTTATAATAATTTTCTTATTATGAAATCCAAAACATATATATCGTTACGAATATTACATTAGAGAAGTCGTCCACTGACTGACAAGTGTTGGACTAAAACACGATTTATATACAGAATAGTAGAGTAAAAAAGTTGCGATTATTAGTACTACGAAAAACTGGTAGTTATTCAAAGATCAGTTCTGGTTCTCAGTTCTGGTCAGAGTGTATGTGAAGAGAGAGTGTGTGAGACTCGATATTATATTCGGTTGCAGTCGTCCAACAAATCTCATAATCAACTGAAAGCCTTTTCAGATTCATTCGTCGTCTGACTCTCTCTACGAAACTCTATTCAAAATCTTGACTTCAGGCGAACGTAAAAACAAGCGCTCAGACTCTTCGAGAGAGAGAGAGAGAACACCACCACTGGTAAAGTCTATTTCATGTATGAGAGGGTACGTCACCAGAAGGCAGAGCCAATAGCGAGGAGAAGCAAAAATAGGCTACAATTCAATGTCAACGCCCCGATCAGACATTGCGGTCATTAAAATTTCAAGGACTGAGTTTTCGCGCCGTTCAATAAAAGTCGCGCTGCGCTGCATATGATTGTGCGCTGATTCCCAGTGGCGGACACTTTTAGTAACTAACGATTGGCAACCAAAAGGTCAATCTTTATATCTAGACTCACACCTAATCTTATTTGTTATACATTTACAAACCATAAGTACCTATCAGTTGATAACAATAATACGGAAGGAGTCATACATTTTAATTAATTTAGTGTTTTATATACCAATACTATAAGACATTCAACCAATCAATACATGTATATGAGTTGAAAGTAACTCATTTCAGAGAAATGGCTCGACTAATATATTGATGAATAAATGAACAGTTGGTTCACCGGAATATATACTTTTGGTTCCGCCACTAATCCATATCTCATATTTGTATTCGATTTATATTAAGATTCTTAGAGTTTGCAAACAATTTGAACCCATTTTTCAAACGATAAGATCAAATCCGAGTCTAAACAATCAAATGATAAAAAAAGCATTTATTGAACTTTTTTTAAATAAAAATACGTAATTAAATGATTTGAAGGCAAAAGAATTAGAATTAAATGAAAATTTGTTGGGAATTATGACATCCTTTTGGAGAAACAAAAATTAAGATAAGAATTATTACTCATTTAATAACAACAAGAAATCGTCAAATGATTTATAAGTTGAGATTATAATTGAAAAATACGTTTATTATTAATATTTTTATAAATCAATTTTCGGTTAATATTTGTTGAGGACTTTCCTCTCAAACGACAAACGAATCACAAGTTTTTATGAAAAAAAAAGGTTTGGATTGAATGGTATTTCGTATTAAATACATCAAAACATACTTAAAATATAATATGAAATCTGATTGCGATCTAAAGACATACGTTTTCAGTGCAATAACTCTAATGAAAAGAAAAATTAAATATATTTAAGAAAAGATAAAAAAGAGAGTCGTCAGCAAAAAACGAGTTTTCTCTCCAAAGGATTAAATCTATCTTTACTTCAAAAGACAAAAATTAGAAAAATTTTCCAAACTTTGAGAAAAAGATAAGAAAATATAATTTAAATTCAACTAAAATATGTATTATATATCGAAAAACTCAGAATATTTAATCACTTATAAAAAAATTAGTTATAAAAAAGTATTGGATTTAATTAAAGCAAACATTGCATAACTTAATTATATGAGCGTTTCTATTGGTTCTCATCTTCAGACCTGACTGTCCAGACCTTGGATGAGACGAACAGATACAGAATTAACAAAAATAAGCGATCAATCAATTGATTTATAATTAGAGCTTTAGATTAACTAATAATTATGGAGTGGTTTCAGAGAAGAAAAAAAAACTTTTCGCTCTAACTTTTCTCAGATCTGACATTTGGTAACTTTTTTTTTAAAAGAAATGTTTGTAAGTTCATATGTGCAAGGTGATATTAAATGATGATATGAGAAGGTGAATGAAAAGAGGGGTCTTTTTTTGTTTATTTGAAACAATATGTTTGGACTGAAAGTAGAAGAGATGCTGAAAATTGATAAAACCATTATTTGGTGGTATTTGAAAGAAGAGCGTCTGTTGAAGAAGAGTGTCGGGGGGTTTAAATAGTGCACATCCTCTGCTTTTTATGTTTTTAGTGGTAATCAAAATGTTTTAAGACATAGATGTAAGTGAAGTGTAATAAATAAAATACACAAAAGAAGAAAAAAATGGTAAAAAGTGGTCGTCACTGGAAATTAGTGGTTCTTATGCTAAAAAGAACAGGTATCTCATCTCCAGTTGTGCTGATCTGTCGTTCACTTTTCCAAAAACTCCTTTTTTTAATATAATCTTCAATTGAAAAAGCATTTGAAAGGCGTTGTTATTCGTAACTTCACTTTTGAATCGGTTTGCGTTCGCGTCTGAGCCATGAGTTGTCTTCAAACTCCTAATCAATGGAAGAAATGAAGTAAATATCAAATCCAGTGATAAATCTTAAGAAGTGAAGGAAAAATTAATCGAAAAACAAAACAGAGTTGAAGTCAGACTCAGAAAATTAATTCCAAAGTTTATGACTTTAATTCTCTGAAAGGGCTATAAATAAGAATAAAAACATTAGAAAAACTGGAAATACATAATCAATGGTAAAGGGGTTAGAATAGGTTAGAGCTGTCAATAATAAGTGTAATCACACCTCAAATTTAATGACAATAAAAAAGATGTTTCGACTAAAAAGAAGAGGACATACGTTCTATCGGTAAAAAGTACGATATATACGGTATATACCAAATAACCGAATACTCACTATTATATACATATGTGTGTGTCATATATACTCAAATATATTTAAGTTAGATATGCAAGTATATATCGTATATATCTATACACTTATATATATAAGTGCATTGCACTGTAAGCACATCCAAATATCACATCCATTACATGAGAGCCAATACACAGACTCACACATTGCAGTACATATTGAAAAGCAGAGAAAAACTAAAGTTGAATATCATTTTAGGTGCCATTAACTCAAACTTATAATATATGATCAAACATATCAAATATAGTGTATATTCAGACGACTATTTTATTTTTCTTCTTTTGCTTACGTTTTATAATACAAAATACTAAATGAATTTCTATTGAAAAATAGCGAACAAAGTATCGTATGTTTAAAGAAGACACTGACCTATCGATTCCACATTAAATAACATAACATAACAGTGCAATAGACCTAACATTTGAATCAATAAATTTTGTGTCGCAACCAATACAGTCATTGACTACCAAAAGGGTTGAGTTGAGGAAAAAGACAGATCCCATAACACTTGACCACTAATTGAAACTCCTCTAAGAATATGCTATTGAAGTGAAAATAAGAAAATTAGTTTATAAACTTTTATTTATGTTACTCTTCACAAACAATACGTTCAGTTACGTTAGCCATGTTTAACAAGGTCATTTTTCGGTTATATTCC
Source organism: Galumna lanceata (assembly GCA_034695685.1). Taxonomy (NCBI): domain Eukaryota; kingdom Metazoa; phylum Arthropoda; class Arachnida; order Sarcoptiformes; family Galumnidae; genus Galumna; species Galumna lanceata. Next base: position 5,358 of record JAQFZL010000956.1, read on the forward strand.
ATTGAGAGTGTATGTGTAGAATTGAGCAAGCACAATTTATAATATACCATACATTTTACTCAAAGGTTAAAGTCGTTAGAAATAAATTTTAGGTTTATATTAGATTTATTTCAAATGGAATTAAAGAACATTTCATTTAAACAAAAATGAGTTGAATAAGTCTTCCATTGGATTTAAGGCGTGGGAAAAGTTGTTTTGTGTAAATTGTGAAGCGATGGCATAAACCATAAATATCTCCCTTTTCTACTAAAGGCTCTACAAAAAGAGAATATAATAGAAAAGCGAATACAAGTGGTCGTAGATCTCAGATCACAGTTTACTACACTTTTAGTTCTATGAGTTTTGTGCGAAATTTTACTAAATTAATAAAAATTATTGGAATATTAAATCGTGAGTTCACTCGAAATCATATTATCACTCAAAACCACTTTTAAGAATATATGAAAAGTCTTTGCATTTCTTATAAACAATAATTATTTTGAAGAGAATTCAAAGTTGTAATCATTTAAAGCTTTTTAATCAAAACATATTTGAAAAGTTTGAAACAATTGTATAAATGTAACCAAATTATAGTTGGCTCTCAGCCAATGTCATACCCGCGAATAGTTTGGAATGGTTAGCAATAGTTAGCAAGCTAATATTGGAAATTCACACGAAAACAACTTATAATTATTAGTTTTAAGAATGAGTACCCAATTCTTGGAAAGGATATCTTATGATTAATTGCCGATTTATATGACTCGCGATTCAAATGCTGTCCTTTTGTTGAAAAAAAGAATGCTTTAAAAGCGAGAGTCGAGAAAATGGGGGGAACTTTCACTTTTCCGACCCTTACTTAAAAGGTTTGTTATAAAGAGAAGTTTAGAGTAAGGAATAAATAATAAGGAATTCAATCAAATTAAATATTAGTGAAGACGGCTTTAAATGAATGAAGAGGACAGAACACAGCACAGGCATAGCACAGGCATAGAATAGGCACAGCACCGGACAAATATTGAATGAGGTTATGGTGACTGGCAGGTGATGCAGTTTTGGTGAGAGAGAGCAAACATTAAACATAAAATGTGTTTCGCACAAAACGTGGAGTACTATCGGCCCCACACGCGCCCAACGCGTGCTATTTCCTCGAGCACTCACGTATGCAAAAAACTTAAAAACGTAAATAATTTTTTCCCAACTTTTTATGTGTCGCTAAAGAGAAAATTCCTAATCGAAGTGTAAACTCCTCTTTCTATTACAGGGAGTGCTGTTCGTAATGTCCTCCGAATAATCGCCTTCGGTATAGAAAATGGAAAAAATTTTGATGCATTGATCGCTTCAAAAGTATTTGTTGCCTACGAGTCAACCAAACATCTGCTCAGCACTGATTAGAAGACCGTTATATCTATGAATACGAGCAGAGAAAATGTTAACGAAATTTAATACAAACGTTTGTTATATTTTATTTGGAAAAAAATAATGAAAAAGAGGACCAAAACTAAAAGTGAAAATGCATTTTAAGCGCTTGAAATTAGGGATAAAATTTGACAAAATATTCAAAGGGAAGACTAATCCATACGATTATGAATTCAATGAAATTTTTTTGATTAAATTTATATAGAATTCACGACTTTATTCCATTCGTTTGGTTTATTACTTGAATCAGTTGTAAAACTTAGTGCCTCTCAATTCGTAAACATTTTTCTTCCTTTGAATCGGAAATTGAAATCATGAATGAAAATCAAAAGATATGTACAGAGAGTGCGACCAAAACGGAAGAGTATAATGAAAGCGATAAATAACTAAATCCATTAATAAATCAAAGCACTGAAATTGAATAAACAATTGATTGCCTATCAATAACTGTAACCAAAAAGGCCAACCATTAGTACTTTATATTAAAAACAATATTTAAAATTAAATATTTGATCACTTTTTAGATAAAAACAGATAAAGAAATATATAAACCGATTCTACAGATAAATTATAGACATTTTATATTTAGCTATGATTTGGGCGAATGTTTTTCAAGCGATTGTCAAAAACGAATCAAAAATAAAACTTATTTTAAAAAATTAAGTAAATTATTTTCGATTAAATAATAAAAAGTGTTGAGACAATGAACCGATGGCTAAATATCGTTAAATTCAAAGTTTTAAAATCATATAAATTAAATATTATATTAAATAATTACATAAAAATAGACTGAACTTCGATACTATCAAAATTCATGGCTTATTTTGCAGTTTCCAATTGGTTTCCTTTTGCCCTCATTTACTAATTATTACTTTTATTTGTTTTAAATAATTTTTCAATCAATTTATTTAAATAATTTAGGGTTAAACCCATTCCTCCCAAAGTTTATCTAAAATTTGTTATTTTTTCATTAAATTCTTCATTTAAATTGAAATACATATGAATTTATTAAAATGTCATCTCTGGTAAAAAACTGTTTGTTAGGACACATTTAGAATATTCTATTAGAAATTAAATACATATTCTGAATATCCGATGCTATTAAAAGATATTGAAAGTGTCCTCTGTTTGTGAATGTTTGGAGTAATGGTTTACAATCAGATGAAAGCCATTCATTAAATGTCATAAATTGACGGATATATAAATTATTAATAAATAACTAATAATTTATTAATAATAAACAAATTGATAAGTAATTAATAAAATGGTTTTTCAAAACTATGTTATTATTTATTTTGTTTTCCAACTTATTTTTCGATTAATTTCTTCATCGAACCAAAAATGGAAGAATTGTGTCATTAGTGACCATATTTTATGAAATTGATTGAAAAATAAGCTAGCTACAATAATGATGTATTTAAAAAACAATTTAGAGTTAATGGAAAAACATTTAATGATTGGAGTAAAACAGTTAAAATGATTTCATTAATTTGTTTATTAACAATTCATTGAAATTAATAAAAAGTTTGGTTTTAATTCTAAATAAAAAAACTGTAAAATAAAAAGATATAGAGTATTAGGTCTAACCATAAAATGATGATTTCACTAAAAAACTAACTTAATTATAAAAATGGCGATCATTTAATTTGGAAATCAATTCTATGAAATTCTTTAATAAAAAATTGAAAATTCAAAGAAATGAAGAAAAAGTGAGTTTTAAAGCAATTTTTATCGAATAAAAATCGACGGATGAATGAGTTTTGACTTTAAAAAAGTTACATAAAATTAAACATAATTTAAGAGAAAATTTATGAGCCAAAGGGTAAGATAAAAATCACCATTATACTTTTGAAAAAGTGATATTATCAAGTTTAAAAGGCGAACAGACATATAAATTGATGGCAAGAGTTGTTTTATGCCTTCTCTTTGTATTTTACAGAATTATTTGCTAAAAATTGGTATAAAACAGAAGTTTTAAAGTATTTTTTCAAAGAGTAATACAGAGAATAAATAGAAAGAAAAAAAAAGAATTTAAAAGTTTTGAAGTCATGTCTTGTTGTCAACAGATTTGTTAGAGAAAGCGATACTAAAGTCACTCAAAATAAAAGTCAATCGCATTTCAGTGCAAACAATCGGTATATTACTTCAGTTTAGACAAAAGTTTTGCAAATCAAATAATTAATGAATTTTAGATAAAATAAAGGAAATTAATGATAAGTTTGAGATTCGTTGAAATGGATTTCTTTAAACACATGGAAAATGTGGCGAATAATCAATTGATTCATTTTTCAAATGTATGGCCATTAAGTCGTATATCTTAGAAATAGTGATCGACTAAACATCAGAACTGTCTGTAGTGTTATGTTTTGTAGAAGAGCTCATAAACAGTGGAGGGAAGCAAATGATAGCAATGGAGGCAAATGTGTTTTCAAAGTCAATGAAAATCTATCTGAAGATACATAAGAAACAGAGAGTTCGCCAAAATCTAAACATATATTCTCTTGTTTTGTATTTTTATTGTTTTTATGCGTTTCTGAGTTAAAACTAATGCAAAGAAAACAACAGAATTGTTTCAAAAACATACTTAATCTCTGTGTGTGGTATTTGTTGCTTACAATGACGACAAAGTGATAACAACTCTTAATAAAATTGAAACGGTACTAGGTATTACTAGGTAACATTTCAATAAAAAGGCATTGAAAAGTCATGTAGTTTTAATTCGAGGCCAATAATGACTAAACGGATAACATTGAGAGCCCACACAAACAGAACTGTTTTTTATTATTAAAAAAAATGAGAATTAATATGAAAAGAGATTCAAAATAAACGAAATTTTTTGAAACCAATAAAAGCATTTAAACGAAATCAAAGGTCATTAAAGATCTGAAAATCTGATGGAAAATGATTTGATCCCATATTAGAAGAATGCGATCGAGAATGTGATCATCGCTGCAATTTTGCATTTATTTTAGTTAACTCACGAAAAATAGTGTAAAATGAGACTCAAAATTATTTAGTAATATATGTGACCAAAAGTGTGCAAAATGTGCAAGGGCATAATCATAAACTTATTTGTCTAAGATTTACTAAATTACCCAAAACTTAGTTCTAAAATCTAAATGAAAAGGTAATTTATCTTTCAAATAGAATATAGAAGTTAATAAGTTTGTGAATAGAAATAGTACTCATTAGGGAACATATGAGCACATGAGCACATGAGCATGCACATTTTCATTGTAATGTTCTAATACTGAATGATTAGTTTAGTTTAATATCAATTACTTGTCATGAAATCTGATTTGAATGATGCGAAAGATAGGGAACAGACGGAGGGGGAGAACATAAAAATGTGACCATTGATGAGCCGAATAATAGCCAGTCGTTTGTTCTCTCCTATCAACTTATGAGATATTTTTGCGAAGATATGAGTTCTGATCATTACTATGGAAACACACAGAGGGGAGAGTTAGGAGAAGACACGTGCATCTGGCGATTGACACAATGAGTGAATGAGAGTGAGTGAGTGAGTGAGTGAGTGAGCTAGTGAGAGAGTGAGCGAGAGCGAGAGAGAGAGAGAGAGAGAGAGAGAGAGAGAGAGAGACTGAGTCACAATTCGTGTGATATGTTCTTCAATATAATGTATAGCATTGATGTAGATATGCATCACTTGATATCAGAGTCGGCCAACACTACACAAAACAAGTCTGAGTCTGGTCTCAAAACTCCGTTTCTCCGGATTGACGGCAGTGTTAATGCATTTTGTTTGCTCAGGGCTTCTGTCGATCGACTGCTTTAGTATTAAATTGATCTCAAAATATAATTCCCAAAAATGTGTTTCACCGAAAAGAGGGATCCGAAAGATTGGAATATATTTTAACGAATTCTATGCAATTGTTATAATTAGATGAGAGAGAAAAGAGGATAAAGTGGGAGAGAAAAAGAGTCAATACTTTTTTAGCCAATATTTGTATTAAAATCAAAAGCAAACGGAAAGAGAGAAAAGAGTAAAAAATAAAATAAAATGAAATAATATATTATTAAAATTAATTAATTATAAGTTTTGCAAAATTAAGTAGAATTGGACCACAAATAGTAATGTTTTGAATGATTTTCATAGATTTTATCACAAAATATGAAATTTGATACCTTTTAGTAAAGATATGAAGTGAAGTCATTCGATATATTAAAAGATAATCGCAATCAAAGAAAATCAGGGAATCGACTAATAGCTGATGTTTTAATAATTAATATGAATTTTAAAGCAAAGAATATACTGTAAGTAAAGATAGTGAGGAATGCAATTAGTTGTTAAATCGGGTTAAATATTTTCAACAATTTTCACTCTTAAAACAATTTCATTTGAAGCGATAATTGATATGAATTTTTTGCTTTACTTTCAAAATTATTGAATGTGTTATAAGAGAGTTGTTATCATTTGTTTACATAATCTGTTATATACTCTCAAATTTCTAGTTTCGGAATATATTCTCATTTAAGTTAAGAATATTATATTTAAAAGTATTTGAGCTGAAGAGCACATTCAACTGTTGGCGTCAGATAAATGAGATGGAAGAGTGTCTCGGCTTAAAAACTAAGTTATGCCCGAATCAGAGGCAAACGAAAAACTCAATAACTAACTAATCAACTAATCATAAACTGGTTGAGAGCCAGAAACTGAATAAACCGTCAATCAGTCAGTCATCAAAATATGATAAATAAGAGAAAAAAAGCCAAAAGAGTTTAAAAACAAAACATAAAAATAAACATAAAACCAGAGAAACGCTGAAAACAGATCTGACCACAGATTAATAAATTTTCAATTCAACAAAACTGATCGCAAGAGTTATGGAATTACGGAAAACTTTAGTGAATTATGAGTAAGAAATTAAAGGCAAGAAAATAGGAAAGGGAGGGACTTATCATTTCAACCGATTTTATGGATTTTAAGTCGAGTCCAACGATCAGAAAACAGTTTATAATAAATCTCTTTCTTTAAAGGATATTAAAAATAATAAAAGTAAATATGAAAGTGAGTTATGCTATCATTTGTTTTAATTAATAAATTTATACTAAAATATGGAAATAAAATTTAAAAATTATGTAATAAAAAATACAAATCAATAATATATCGAACGAATAAAATATAAAATATTGTTTTCATAAAATATGAACACTTTTTGCATAATATTTATGGGAATTATAATCCAAATTACATTTCTTTCATTTGAGATGAAAACAATTAATTAAGTTTTATATAAGTTAAACATTTATCATAACATTCAATAAACTCCAATTTTAACCTTAAAGATGAAAAAGATAACATCCCCGTCATGAATCTTGGATAATTTTGCCATCTGCTCTTGCTACGATAGCTCCCAGTCTCATAAATGTTTTAACTATTGGTTTACTTTTAAAAACCAGTGTTTGTTAGAGCGTATGTGGCGGGAGAGTGCGAGAGAGGGAGGGAGAGAGAGAGAGGGAGGGAGAGAG
>JAQFZL010000957.1:0-12239 GCA_034695685.1 Galumna lanceata
TATTAATAAATATCTATAATATTAACCTAACATTTCCATAGCTCTTCTCGATAATGATTGACCAAGTTCAATTGAGAGATATGAAAAGTCACGCGTTTATATATTCTCAATCAAAAATCAGTTCATTTGAAAGACAAGAGAAATGTTTTAAAGTAATGAAATGTTTGCTTTGGATGAGTCGTATTCTTGGACTAACATTTGGTGGACTTTCCTTCGACTCAAATGGACGACTGTTTGTCAACAAATACTACAGACTTTACGGATATCTCTTCACTACAATTGTTACCACTTATGATATCTATCACTTCGTATGGCTTTTTAATAACTTTGAGAGTAAGACAACAATACTCTCAAAATTCTATACCCTTTATATGAGTAAACTATTAAATCTATTGCTCTTTTCAATTGCAACAATCTGGTACATTTTCAAAATGGTTATTTCGATTTACTTTAATGTATTTGGATTTAAAATCGTTGAAAATGTGGTCGAATTATTCAAGAATAATAAAAGGAAGAAGAGAAGTTTCAGGATCATTTCAGTGATTGTAGTTTGGTTGACACAAATTCTGGTTATCTTGGTTCTCTTGGCATTCAATGTATCAAGGAACATAAATAAACCAAAATTTTATCATAAGATACTGGCTTTTGTGGAATTCAGCATGGTCTTTATTTACGTTTGGACATTTGCTGCTCTTCTTTGGCTAATCTCTGTTTATCACTTCGAGAAACTAAGAAAAATGAAAAAGAATCTTGTTAAATTCTTAAACTTTACCCCAGGTTAGTTAATAATAGTTATAAATGAGAACTTTATTCCAAATTAATTTTGTCTAGATATAGGTAATTCACCTTGCCAATCAAAGAAATATCAGATACTAATCACTGAAATAATACAAAATAAAAATGAATTCATTAATATTCGGAACAAAATCGAAAAATTGGATAAAAGTTTGGCTCTAATTATTGTTATGAAGACTGTAATAACCATTTATACAGTTATGGTTAACATTTATGTGGTCTCTGTTTTGGAACGATTGCCTAATTTTGGTACTGTTTTGAATCAACTCAAGTACTTCACAATTGTAGCCATAATCGAGACAATCATCTCTTGTTGTGTTTGTGGTATAGTTCATGAAAAGTCCGAAAAGATTTACGCAGTTTTGGATGAGTTTAATGCAAACCATTTGTCTGAAAATGAATTCAAGGAATGGCTTATGTTTAAGACTGTGTGCCGTAAAACCAGATTTGGGTTCACTATCGGAGGGTTTGCACCCCTCAGAAAGACTACACTTATTCCGGTTACTAAAAAATATATAATTTATACATTTTTTAATAGATTTCATTTCTATTACAGATCTTTACATTTATTCTGAACTTCACTGTAATTCTGTTTCAAACAACACAAATGAATATAAATAACATCAACTTTATTCATTCAAATACAACTGTTTAATCAAATAAAACTTTAATGAAATCTTAACCTTGATATATTATGAATTTTATTTAAACTTTATTGAATTGATTGAAACAAGTTTATGTTAATTTTAATTAAAATTCACTCATCAATTAAATGTTATAAACAAAATCATTATTAATATTATATTAGATTTTTCACATTAATAATTAAACTTGATCTTTATCTTGATCTTTTACTTGATCTTGAACATAATCTTGGTCATACATTTAAAAAAGCAATCTGATGATTCACAAAATCCACAAATTGAACAAGTTCAAATTTTAAAGGAATTTTCCTAAAACCTTAGTTTTGAATTGAAACTGAAATTTTCCTGATTACCTAGATCTAATAAATTTAATCGTTGCAAAAAAGTTTCATTGTTAAAACTAAGGCTCTACAACCGGTGAATCATTATGTAGAAAAAGTTCACAGATAGTTGACCGAGAAACAATTGACCGAACGACATTTGAGCGAAAAAATAATGGAACAACCAAGATAGTTCCAAGTTCAGGGAACCTTACATGAACTAACCTTACTTATAATTATATAACATTAAATAGTTTAAATTAAACTAAACCAAAAACTAATAAAAGTCTGTAGAAATGGTATAACATTTAAAGTTTAAACAATTGGAATATTGTTTTTCGGTGAAAAGTCATTCGGTGAACCATCTGTGAACCCTTTCTACATAACTTTGGCTAAATTTTTGAATCATTTATAATATGATTTATATTTAATTTATTTTAAAATTGAAAAAAACTTTCACTCAAATAATGATTCACTTCTATAACATTATTATAAAAGACATTCATTTTAAAAGAGAAAAGTGTTTTCACATTAAATTAATTATATTAAAGAACTTAATTATTCAAATTTATGAACATTTTGTTGTTTTCTTAATTTATTTTTTGTTGTTTTTTGTTTCAAAATTTCATTTAATCGTTTTCCAGTATATTTTTAATTTAATTTAAGAGAAAATTAGTAAATTTTGTTCACAAATATTGTATAAAATGTCGGACTTCTTTCAGTTTATTTTAAATGAATGTCAACTCAACGGTAATATACGTTTATTTCATATTTTCGGTGAATTCCAGAAACAGAATTTGTTATATATTGATAAAAACGGTGTTGTGTTTGTTCGGGGATATAATCTAAACGGTATTTGTGGTGTCGGTCACCAAAATGTAATAGAAGTAAAAGAACAGATACATGAGTTGAGTCATCAAAACATTCAAAGGTTTTTCTTTGGTTTTGACTTTGGGCTGGCCTTCAATAATGAAGGAAAACTGTTTGGATGGGGATGTAATCAAAGGGGACAATTGGGTCGAGGCTTTTCTATTAATAAATGTCTGAAACCAGAAGCCATTCATTTTCCTGAAGTGAGTTCTATAAGAATTGAATAGAAGTGAAAATAAAGTTTTGTTTTATAGCAACAAAAAGTGGTTGAAGTGAGTTGTGGTAGTCATCATACTTTGGCACTCACTTCAAATGGCATTGTCTACAGTTGGGGTCATAATAAGGATGGACAGTGTTGTCAGAAGAATGACCGGTTGATTATATCCACTCCAACTCCACTCCAATTCGATAAATCTATTCTTTCGGTTTATTGTTGTATTAATTCTTCATTTGTTATAACCACTAAAGGAAATGTTTTCGGTTGGGGTTCCCATCCCTGCTTTGATGTACAAGAATACCGAAATATTAAAAAATTTGAGTCAAAACAATTGCAAATATCAAATGTGAACTCTATCTGTGGAACCCCTAAAAACATGTATTTCCTCACAGAAAAGGGAGAAATCTATTTCTGTGGAAATACTGTCCGGAAAATCACAAAAATTGAAACCAACAAAATATTCAAAAGTTTGGCTTCAAATACAACAAATCCATTGCATCCGTCCATATCTTCTGCCGTTTCTGAGGAATATGTCTATGAATTGAAAGAGAATAAAGAATATTTAGAAAGGACAAGTAGCAAGACACTTTTTCATTTCTATAAGTCAAAGTTAGGTATTACTTATAAAACCACTTCAACCAAAGAAGTAATTTCTGCAGAAAAATCACAAGAAATTGACACACGTTTCGAGACTTCTTTCTTAAAATTAGATTGTTTGGGAACAGGAGGTTTTGGCCAAGTTTATAAAGTTAGATCTATCCTTGATAAAGATTATGGTAAAGAATATGCGATTAAAATAATAGAATTCGGTATAAATTTTTGGTTATTATAGTATATAACTAAAATTAATTTATTTCAGTTAAAATGAATTTGAAAGAAAAGGTCATTCGTCGAGAAGTGAAGCCTTTAAAGAAGTGTAGTTCCGATTATGTGGTCAAATATTTCGATGATTGGAAACAAAATGATAGTATTCTTTACATTCAAATGGAGTTGTGTTCTGTAAACCTCTCAAAAATTATTGAACAAAAGCCTAATTTCTTCAATAGAAGTGCAAACGAAGCCATCACTGAAATGGAATATTACTTTTCCTTTGAAGTGTTTAAAGAATTACTGGAATGTGTCCAATACTTACACAAAATGAAAATAACGCACAGAGACCTTAAACCTGCAAATGTGCTTATTGTGAAAGAGCCACAAAAAGGAAGATTCTTAAAGGTTTGTGACTTTGGAATTGCGATTAACGCCGGAAACACAACTGAAACACATACCGAAGGAGTGGGAACTCAACTATATATGGCTCCGGAGATATATAGTTCTCATTATAACAATAAAGTCGATATTTACAGTCTTGGAGTAATTGCAACGAATATATTTAATATCTTCGATATTTCAAAGTTAGTGTTGAATTGAATTCAATTGTATTTGATTTTGAACTCTTATAGAACCCCTGTCTTCAAAGGGGTCCCCATAATTACATGCAATAAATTAATTAGAAAAATCAGAGCAATGATGAGCACAGGATCTGATAAAAGACCAAATTGTGATGAATTGTTGAAAGTTTCAGACCAGTGGTCATTAAATGAAAGGAAAGTTAATTCTATAAAAAAGAAATTTGAAGATATGTTAAAATATAAGGGAAATGAAAACCCGTTCTTTAAAGCATTTTTGAGCGAAAAATTCAAAGTTAGTATCAAAGAAGAAGAATGTCCGGACCGGTGATTCCCAGCGAAAGATATATTTTTTTTTGTATAATAATTGAAGCCATAAAATGATTTTGTATTAATTTTGATGAATTTTCAAAGAATTAGTAAAGGTTACAGACTTCAACTTATAGTAATAAAAAATTATTTGCTTGTTAATTAGAGAAATATATAGATAAGTTTATTAATTATTTTAAAAATTTGTTAGTTTTCAATTTGAAAGTAAAGTAAATATTAATTATATGTTTGTTATAACTATTAATATTCAAATAATATAAATAGCGATACATTATATGATTTGAAATAAAATTTTATCATTAATTAATTAGAAGAAAAAATTGGCCCAAAAACCATCACAACTATCACTAAATGGGTCTAAAAGATTAAATTCACGAGTAAATGGATTTAGCAAATTGACCATGACACTTGAATTATCACCAATAATTGTTTGCCACTTTGAATTGGGAACACTATGAGAGAAATACTTTAATAAAATGTGCCGAATCACATAACTGAGCAAGGTTATCTCATGTTTTTTAGCAAAAGGATGCTTCCCTTGTTATAAGATAACCTTGCATTTAATCAATTATAAAAATACATGAATATTACCCAGTTTTGGCAAAATCAGTCCACGTCTTCATAATGTCTTCACTAAATTTCATCTCTATTTCAGTATAAGTCGGATAAAGAACTGGATGTCCAAAAACAAACTCGAGGTCAGCCCCGTGACAGATACCCATTGTTTTGGAATCGCAGCCATATTTGGACATATGTTGGGTCTGAAACGTCAGTTCATAGAAATAAGTCTTTACTTTTGAAGTCTGTTTAGCAAAATGTTTGGCGAAGAGATATGTCGGACACTTTGTATGGATATCACCGAACAGTTCATAAAATGCTTGTCTTATATCATTGGAATCACTAGAATTCTTATTCTTAAAGAAATGTGTTTTAACGGTATTCATATCCAATCCATGATAGATGGCATTCATGGCTCCAACCATTTTCTCGAAGTCCTCAATTGTCAGGAGTGGTGTTTCTTCACGAAGCCGTTCAAATGCCAGATATGCTAAAAGGGAGCCCTCATTCCCTACAATTCCGGCCAAAATATCTATATCTATAAACAAGAGTAATGTACCATGATAAACTATTTATTCAACAGTTTACCTTGGTTATATTTGTTCAATTTAAAAGCATCTTGCACAGTGAATGGCAAAAACTCAGTGTTTTCTAAAGGAAAGGTAAAGAAATTGTCCAAATGGTTCAAGTGTTGTGCCTCCACTTTCCTCAAACACTGTAACCACTTTTCGTCCGAACAATTCATTTGTTTTGAAAACTCTTTGGATGAGTGAAGCGCTTCCTCTTTAGTCTGTATTTGTTTGTCCTTATTGTGAAGAATAGATCCGCTCTCCATAATTACTCTTCTAAAGAGACCCTTACTTTGAGGAGATATAATCAATGCTGTTATGGAACGACTGCCGGCACTCTCACCAAATACTGTTATCTCATTCTTATCGCCGCCAAACAAATGTATGTTTTCTCTCACCTAAATTCGCACAGAATAGAAGTCTTAAAATAAATTTATAATCAATGAAATACAGACCCATTTTATAGCCATTATTTGATCGTAAAGACCGACATTACCCGGAGCCGAATCATCATCGCCGTATAGAAATCCGAAATGAGCTAGTCTATAATTAGCAGCAACAAAAACCACATCGTTTGCAGCCAATGCACTGCCGTTATAGAACATCACAGAATTCAAAGTTTGAAAAATAGAACCGGATTGAAGGCCTCCCCCATGAATCCAAAACATTACCGGCTTTAAAGTAGTCTCTGATTTAGGACTCCATATATTGAGTTTCAGACAGTCTTCACTCATTTCCATAGAATTCGGTGCAAAGAATTGTCCCAAAACTTGAACGCATGAATTCCCCGGTTTTGTCGCATCGATTATACCCTTTGAAGAAAAGTTGAGTTATTATTAGTTCAAAATAATTTAAACTAATACTCACTTCAGTCGGTGTTGTAATTGGTTTTGGTTTTGCAAACCGGAGATCACCTAAAGGCGGTTCCGCGTAAGGAATGTTTAAGAATTCATTGATAGTTTTGTTTAATACATTAATAGTCACTCCTCTAACTGTTCCCGAAGTTGTCTTAACATCAATTGAATTGCATTTAATTAATTCAAAACATATGAAACAAAACAAAAACTTTAAAACCATTTTTCGCTTTATTTCAACAAATTTTTTATTAAAATACAAATATTATATTAAATAAAAAAATCTAAAACTCATTTACTAAAGAAAATACATTTTGTACTCAATCTTATCTACTAAAAGATTGTCAAAAACTTTCCAAACACTTATTGATTAGTCAATTGAATTAAGTTATTAATAATATTAAGTTTAGTTTAATTATAACAGATTAAGTAATTTTGAATAACAAAAATCATGAAATCAAAGCAAAACTTTGAAATCACTTCATTTGAGACAATTATTTTGACTGAAAATGACTTTAAATAATTTATTTTCATATAATTTATATTAACTCTAATCTTAAGTTAGTTATCGATAAGTATTTAGTGATTAACTATTTTTGTTAGACTTTTATTTGTTTATAAAATATTTATATGAATTCTAAACTCATATGAAATGATAAAAGTTTTGTTAAAATTATTTTAACTAAATTTAAATGATTTGTTTTAAAATGAAATCTCTTTTTAAGAGAATAAAGACAACTATTTTGTGTAAAACTTTGATCTCAACCATTGATATGACATTTGAAGGATTTTTCTCAGGCTTTTGTGTTTAATCAGATCTTCACTTAAAGTAAAACTTTTTCCACATTCATTTCAATGGCAGACATATTCTTCAGGGTTTAAATGAACACATATTTTGTGACTTTAAAATCAAAATTCAAGTTAAATGTCTGTTTGGAGTCCTCCCAATCGCACACATATTACCTTTGCTTCAAATCAATGCCACTCTTGTGTTGATTCAAAGCATAATATGATTTAAAAGATCGGTTCCAGTCTTTCCGATCACATCGATATCTGACCACCAAATGAGCGATTCTTTGGTGTTGTCTTAAAACTATTAAATTGGTATAACTTTTGGTGCAATTCTTGAGAACACATTTAAATGGTTTTAAACCATTGATTGACTTATATTTATTAACAATGGATGACAACTTCGGGTTAAGTCTTTTATTCAATTTCTTAGCCCTTTGTTTGACATTTGGCACAACCTTTTTGTTGACATCAATACTCACCACTTTCTCCAAGAGTTGTCTCAATTGATCCACACTTAAACTCAATTCTCTGATAAACACTTTAGTTTGGTTTAAATAAAGCCGAAGATATGTTTCTCTTTTACCCATAATTTAATTACAGTTAAAACTAAACTTTAATTAAAACTAATCAAAACACAAATCATTTCCCAAAGAATCAAAACAAACAAATTGCGCCTAAAATATTGAAAAACAAACTTATTTACATTTAGTACTTTTTAAAGAGTTGACAAACCGAGTGTTGTGTCTAATAGTTATAAAATGATAATTGTATTCATACATAAACAATGTCCTAAATTATTCTCTAATTTGATGTAGTTTTCACTGTTGAGGTCGTTTTAAAAAAATATGAAATATAAATGAAATTTTATTTTATAATGTATTATATAATCAAGCACATTTATAAGTACAGTTATTAATCATTTATGAATTGAAATAACTTCTCTATTCAGGTGTAAATTTTCTCATTATTTTTTGATAAAAGTTTTTGAATTAAGTTAAGAATATTTGTATAATCAAATAAATTATAGGTTTAAGATAAAACTAACCATGATAAACTTGTACTTAAAATCAAATAAAGTCACAAAAAAACATTTTACTCCCTATATATAAACCAAAAGTTTTTTATTTTGTCTCTAAGTTTTCAAAAATTAAATGTAAATTAAAGTTTAATTTGAGTCAAACTTTGTTTTTCGGTTTAAACAAAATGTTCTATAATTTAATTGTTTTATTAATTTGTGTTCTGAAGTTCATTACTTCAGAATCAATTTTAGTGACAACAACTTCGGGTACAATCAGAGGACAGACAATTCAATTCGGAAATAAGTCTATCCACCAGTTTTTGGCCATTCCTTATGCGGAACCACCTGTTGGTGATCTCCGTTTCGCTAAAACTCGAGCAATAAAGACTCCAAAACCAGTAAACTTGAATAATATAATTGTCCATGATTATTTATGACATTTGCAAGGGTATAATCGATGGCACAAGAAATGGTAATTCATGTCTTCAGCCTTACGTCGAAGTGATCGGACATTTGAACCAAAGCGAAGACTGTTTAGTACTAAACATATGGTCTCCCACTCAGGAAGAAAAACCTCTTAAGTTAAAGTCGGTAATGTTTTGGATTCACGGGGGAGGCCTTTCCATCGGATCTATTTTCCAATACGACAAAAATGGCCCGAATTACAACTGCACAGCACTGGCATCTCATGATGTTGTGTTAGTGGCTGTCAACTATAGATTAGGTCCTTTTGGTTTTCTTTATGGGGGAGTAGAGTCCGCTCCTGGAAATGTTGGAGTCTATGATCAAGTGATGGCTCTTCATTGGGTTAGACCTCAAAACAATTTCTATAATTTTATTTTTAAATCGATTTATTCGACTAAAAGGTTAGAGAAAACATTCATTTGTTTGGCGGCGATAAGAATGAGATAACAATTTTCGGTGAGAGTGCCGGCAGTCGTTCGGTGTCAGCACTTATCATATCACCCAAATCTAGAGGTTTGTTCCGTCGGGCGATTATGGAAAGCGGTTCACACATTCAGTTCAAAGAACGAGTGGTTACCAACAAAACCGAAGCGTTAGAAGAGGCAAAACTATTAGCAAAAACACTAAACTGTTCTGAACAGAATTGGTTGGAATGCCTGCGAAAAGCAAATGCTCAACAAATTTTAGCTGAGGGGCCGAACACCCCTTTTCCGATTCCTGACACTGATATTCTACCACTTTCTTCGCAGGAGGCTTTTAAGCTTGGTCAATTTGCTAAAGGTTTTAGTTCGTAATTGATCAAGGTTAAATAATGTAAATTAACTTTTATATAGATATTGAATTAATAGCTGGTGTCACACAAAGAGAAGGATCACTTATTGTTCATGGTCAATTGCCAGAAATACTTAACAGGAATAATTTAACCAAGCAAGATTTTATTGAATTAGTTCGAACGATAAACAAATGGATGAGAAACACATTAAATGAGGAAAAAGCCATTGATTTTTATCTTAAAAACGTTAACTTAAATAATTCGGATGAAATCAAAATCGCTTTTTATGACTTTTATGGCGATATAGTCATAACGTGTCCGACATATTTGTTTGCAAAACAATTTCAAGAATATTCTAAAAGGAGTGTTTATTTTTACGAATTAACTTATCAGAGCAAAAATGCAGAGATAGTGAATGGTTGTGATCCTAAAACTATGGGTATTTGTCACGTGTCTGATATGGAGTTTGTTTTCGGTACTCCTATTCTTAGACCCAATTCTGGAAATAATAAAACAGACGTTGAATTCAGTAAAGAATTTATGAGACTTTGGACTAATTTTGCAAAAATGGGGTAAAATAATATGAGAAGTTAATGATAATAACCGTTAATTTTGTTGAATAGGAGACCAAATGAATTTTGGCCGACAATTAGAGATAAAACTTCAGAAACTTTGATGAAGAATTTGAATCCATTTAAATCAAATGAAACATTAATTGATAATTTAAGAAATAGTTGCGACATATTCTGGAAACAATATTTTATATAAATAAATATTCTGTTCTATCATTAATAAAATATTTTTATTAATATAAAATATTATTAATAAAGTAAGAAGTGAACCTAGCTCAAATAAATATTGTAATTTCACTGAAAAGTTATTATGATCTCAAAAAGTAATGTATTAATAATTATTATAAGTCAGAATAGAAATTTTTAAGAATGGTGCTTGATAAATTGAATAAGAAATAAGTTATACGAAAATATTGTCTAATATTGTAATGAATGACTTGAAACACCTTGATCATTCATGTAATGAGCCTTTAATCAAAGTAGATCAAGATATAAAGGTTAATGTGATATAAATTATCACATGTTATTCTGGATCATGTGCCGGATATAATAAGAAGTAATTCTGTTGACATTACAGAAATACTGCTAACACCCTGCTTAATTTACAAGTTTATGCAAGTAATTCCTTAATCATAGTTTGATAATATAGTCACCTCATGTCAAGTCATCAATTCTAAATAAGTATATAAATACACTGTATAATCACTGGTATATATAATCACTGGTTTGTATAATCACTGGTTGGTCTTTCTTTACTCTATTTAAGTTAATATATTTTTATTAAAACTTTTATTTAAAACAAATTTGTGTTCTTCTGTTGGCGGTCGAAAGTGAAGCCGCTCGCACTTCCGACCAGGTTTGCTATACGCCGCTTATGGTTCACTACCCCATAGCAGCAATGCTATGAGCCGTTGTTGTTTGACTCAATCACTTCAATATTAACATTGAAATTTTAGCAAAAGTTTTATTATGTTTAACTGTATAATCAAATGTTACCTATTTATTTTACGTTAATAATAGTCATTGGTCATAAGTTATGACTCATAACCCATTATTTAGTATAGAGAATTGAACCTGAAACAATATGTATATGAAGGGTGAAATCTTAGTCTTATTAATTATTAAAAGATATAGTTTTAAATGAACTAGGTAATGATATTTAAAAAAAGTAATTTTTGGTGTCCCAATAAGTGTCTTTTCAACTATCCTAACTTATAACCAATTAATTGATTGATGATCATATGGTCAACATTAGGACTCAAATTTCAATTTCGAAACATTCAATTAAAAAACTAAATTAACAATTGATTATATGGTTTAAAGTTACAAGGTTAATTAAAAAATTACTAATTAAAGATTGTATTAAAATCACGCGATTTTATGATTAAATTAAAAGTGATGTTCAAAACCGTTTCTAATAAAAACACAATTATATCAAATTAATTAGTTTCACAACAAATGATTATCACTTTAACACATTTTAATGTATTTTTAAATTTATATGAATTTTATTCTTTTTGAAAGGTTTTGAAAAATCTAACATTTTGTTAAATGATCTTGATAATCTTACACATTTTCATCTAAGTTTTTTAAATTGTTGAAAAGTTAGTGCTTAGCAAATTTTAAGTTATGATTTGATCTTGTTAATCATCTTGATTTATCAAAAATCTTTTAATTTAGCTGTAATTATGAATCAAATTAGTAAATGTTTAATATTTATTAAATGACATCAGATATACTCCTTTGGATCGGTTGGCAAACGAGGGCTCGAATTTACTTAATTTTGAAATATATGTATGTTTTTTGAAAAAAAAATAGTGAAAAAGTACTTATTTGGATGAAAAAATGGGTAGTTTTTTAATTTAAGGCTTAAATTACTTGTTTTTGAAATAATTTTCCAATTATTGAAAATTACTAAAACCAGAAATTTACCAAAAAGTTTAAAATTTATTTTAATTTGAAAAAACAAGATAATTTTTACCAACAAAAGCATATCAATGCGAACAATAAAGACAATTAAATTCAATATTTACATTATATTACAATTTTTGCATTTTTAGTAGAAATTACAAACA
>JAQFZL010000958.1:0-12236 GCA_034695685.1 Galumna lanceata
AAATTCCTTAATTTCAAACATAATTATTAGTATTTCGTGAATTGATATTCGGTTTATAACTTGTTATTTAATAAATATTCATTTGACCGTCATAATTAATTTTTTATTCAAGTTAATTTTTTATTTTAATTACATCATTCAATCATTACTTCATTCAATTAAGCTTTGCCTCCTTGAAAATATCATTGATAACAACCATCACCTTCTGGAACTGGCTCATTGTATTACCAATATCAGTGAAAATACGTTTAACTTGTTCTTGGTTATTTGCACGTCCAATTCCGCCTGTTATTTGTCCTGCAACATTACTGCCAGCTTGTGTCATAGTCTGAGTCATGTTGTTAATAATGTTGGTTACAGTTTGACTCTGGTTAATTATATTATTGATAGCACTTTGACCAGTTGATACCCAACTACCAGCACCACCCGATACCTGTGTTGAAATGGTCTGAATAATATCACCAAATGGATTGGATCCTGCTTTAGGATTAACATTTTCATTAGCAATATCATCTTTTGTGTTTACTAGATCATTCTTGATAATTTGCTGATATTCTTTGAGTTTTGTCTCGATATTCTTCAAGCACTCTTCATCGCTAGTTGATGATACCAAGATCAAATTTATCAGGATTATTGATACTAGTAGTTTCAACATGTTCTTGTTTCATTTAACTCAAATTATGAAAATATATTTATGGCAAAATTAGTTTAAATATGATTTTAATTCATTTTGTTTATCAAGTTATTCTTCACAAGTGTTCAAAATTTTCATGTTAATTTTTTATGATTAAATTCTTGTTGCTGAAATATTGATATATGGGATTTTTGAATTATTGGATTAAGTCCTGTTTTTATTGCTTCAATCTTTCAGTATTATACAGTTAGGCTATGATTTTATCAGACTATTGGTGCCGAGATTATTGCCTTGTTAAATCGGTCTCTAATTATCTCTAGTTTTTGTTTAAACAAAGACCAGATGAATCAGAGTAGTAAAATCTGTTAAGTGATTCTGAAAATGAAAAAAAAACCTGAAATATTTTACATACTCAATCTTAAACTTTTTTAATCTATTATTCTCATTTTATTTTTTTCTTGAATATTTATATAAATTCTCATATTTTCATATAAGAATATGGTTTATTATTGGAAAATATTTTTTAAATTGTTCTTTAATATTCATTATTAACTTCTGTTCATCAAGCTTTTTTTATTAATTGTTTGCAAAGAACAATTTTCTTGTTAACAATATACGTTGCAAAATATTTATTCATATATTGAAGATGCAATTGAAATATATAATTGTGTAGTGGTTTGTATTTTGCGCTTAAATGCATTTATTTTATTACTTCATTTTTATCCCGGCGCTATTTATTACATGTAATCTCTTATATAATACTCTTTCCTTTTCCTTCCGAACATATTTTTCACTTCAGTCTCTCTTCAATCACATAACAGTTAACATTAAAATCAGTCTTTGACTTAGTTTTCAAGCTCTTTGTATTACTTTTGTTTCTTATATAATAAATAACTCTTCAATACGTTTGACCTCTGGTCACTTCTCTTTCGCCGAACCAAATTAACCTCTAATTAGTTAAAAGTTTAAACTTCGATAATTAGCATGAATTTCATTAAAATTTAAACTTTGATTTTAAACTAAATTAAATTTAAAACAAATCAGTAAAAGTTTAACATTTTCCTCAATGATTTCCTCGGAGTCAGTCTTCCACCATCACAACACCAATTCGCTCACATAATAAATATAATTATATATTTAATATAAAAAACTATTAATTTTTATTTAACAATCGAGACTAGCTGTAATTTTATGACTATTTCTCATGTTGTTATATATATGTTAAAATTAGTGCTTATTATAGATTGTTTTATAAAAATGAAGTTAATATTAATTTATTAATCAATTTTATTATTATAATTTCTTGAAATAATTCATTTTTTAAAGTATTTCTGTGAAATCATATTTTATATAATAATCAATCAATTTGTATGTTTATTATTTTAATTCATCAAGGTTTTTTATTAATCATAATCACCAATGACACAATCAACTAACTTTTAATTTATTTGTATAGAAATTCATATAATATTTTAATTATTATAACTTAAAATTATAATTAAATGATTTAATTTTAACTAAGGTTTACCAGAGTAAGCTTGCAGAATTTTAATTATCTTTTTATTAGCATTGTCAAATGATCGGTATAACTTTTCAGTGTACTTCATTAGAGGTTGCATGGAACTTTCAACCATGGATTGCTTTTTAACAGGTTTTCCACGAAGATACCCAGTAGATGGTGCTTGTGTACTGGTAACATTTTCAGAATTACCACCGATAATTTGTTGAATTATTGGGATATTATTAGCGATAGAAGTGATTATTGAACTTAAATTATTGGCGAAAGGTATTTGATCAAATATGCCACGATTATCAACTCTAGATGATTCTTTTAGAGCCTGGTTCACTTTCTTGCCATATTTATCAAGGCGATTTTCAATATCATTAAGGCATTCTTCAGTAGGACCAACCTCTGGCAAAGACCAAGAACGACCTGGTTTTTGTCCTTGTCTAGATGCTGAACAGCATACGATTACCACCGCTAAAATGAACAAAGACATTAGTTTTTTCATGATTATTAAGCTTGGTTACTTGAAATCAAGCACTTTTATTTTTATTTGGATCTTTTTATACTAGGATAAAATCTAATTAAATTAATTGAACCAGGTGAATTTATTATTTTGTAAAACTTGTATTCTAAATGGTAATTAAACAAGGTTCAATGAATTTTAAACATGTTAATTATAAAATATGTTTTAATAATTATATTCAAGGTAATAAAAGAATTTAAAAGATTAATAACCCAGGTTTGAAAAAAATTATTTTATTAAAATTATAAATTAAGTGAATTTAAAAATTATTATTAAAATTGATTTTTATTAATGATTTGTATTATAAAAATTAGTCTTATCTTTATTTTAGAAAGTTTATATTATTTAACAAGTTTAAAAATTAAAAAGTTCAATGATATAAATTATATAATTAGCAAATTTAATTATATTTAAAACAATTGCAAGATCTCATTAAAAATAGGTGACAGTAATTTTAATTAATAAATCTCAATAATAAGTTCGTAAAGTTCCTTAAAGATTATGATATATGCTTGGGCAAGACCAAGTCAGAGGAAACTCTGGTGGAGGTCTGTAGTATTTTTGATTTGCAAATTTAGACCTAGGTATAGAGTCGAAAGACTAAGCAAAACATATAGTAGCCGGTTATCTTTGAAGTTTCTCTAAAGATAACAAGCATTCGATGAGATAACAGTCTCAACGGGTAAAGCGAACAATAAGAGGCATTCGAGTCGAAATGTTATAAACTTATTCTCAAACTTTAACTAGGTGAAAAGCATTACTGGTTTGATCAAAGCCATGCTTTTTCTGGATGTCTAGTGGGCTATTTTTGGTAATCAGAACTGGAGTTGTGGGAATAAATATACGTTGAGATAAAGTGCCCGATGCTAATGCTTATGAGATCCCATGAAATGTATTGGTTGCTGAAGACAGTCAAAAGATGACAACAGAAGTCGGAATTCTCTTAGGGGTGTTCAACAGCTCACCGTTTGAAGCAATTAGACCTCATAATGAATGACGCCATAGCGTTGAACTTATACTCGACCATTAGTTTGATCATCAAAAAGTACGATAACTCTAACGAGTAAAAGGGTCGCAGTATTAACGTTGAAGGTGTCAAACTGAGTTGGCCTGGAGCTGCCACTGATTAGGTTCATGGTGGTTGTAGCAAATACTCAAATAAGGCTCTCGAAGACCAAAGTGGTTTATATGTGAAAAGCAGTTAAACATTGTTCAATCAGTGCCGACAAATTATAACTAATTATCAAGTAGATTAAATAATTGATTATTCATATTTTTTTTAAGAATAAGTTAATTTTTTGTTAACAAATGTTTATTATAAAAAAATTTGTATGTAATGACTAAAAGCATTGAAATTATTATTATTTTTATAACATTTTAAGCAAAACCTTTTGAACTCTATTTGAATAATCTATTAAAAGATTATGTTTCTACGAATTTCTATATAAAAATAGCCTAGTTGTGAGATTGATCGATGTAAGCGAATAAAAAATATGATTAATCTATTTTACAATGAATTCCGTTAAACTTTAAATTATAATCACAGTTCACAGAAAGTTTAATAAAAGTGTGAAAAACAATAACTAGAATTACTTGATAACAATAATGTGCGAGTTTTGTATGACTTTCTCACTTATTACTAGAAGTTTATCATAACATGATTGACAAACCATGATTAACTTATTTATATATATTTATGAATAGTTTCAAACATAAATATATGTCAATGAATTAATAAAGGCTTGTTTATTTTTATTGAACTTATTATTCATATCATGCACAAATTTACATAAAAGATACACGTTATTGTCAGCAAGCTACAATTGTTATTAAGCTAATTTTTCTTAAACTGTACGTTGACTATGATTATAACTTTTATTTTATTATATTAAGTAATGGTTTGAATATTTGTATATTTTTCAACTTTTATTCAATAATAATTAATAATATAAATTTTTAACATTTTAAATTAACCATGATAATTTTATTTAATGCCAATCTTTGGTGAATAAAATTTTCAAAGAATTGATTTTTGAATTTTTTTTGAACAATTTATCATGAACTTGGTCAAATATTTGATTGAAAAAAAAGTACAAAAAAACTATGCAAGTTAAACTCATTACTTTTTTAATGTTATTATATGGTTGGCTGGAATAGTTTTCACTTGATATCTATATTGAATTACCTTGTTGTTCAGATTTCGGGCTTATAATATTATTCTTATTCTTGGAATAATCTTGGAGAATTTTCAACAGCTTCTTATTTGAATTACTTAGATTCTGATAGATATCAGTCATATATTCAAGTATATGAGCAAGGTAAATATCAGTACTTTTATTCTTGGTATGACCCGACACAGGTATCATTTCTATCGGCAAAGTATTCATTAAAATAGAAAAGATACTATCAATTGATGTGAATTCTTCCGCCACAGAACTGATAGCGTTATTGAATGCACCAAATATTCCAGAAATTGCCTGAAAAGTTTCAGCATTTTTAACTGTCTCATCTTTCTCTGTTTGACCATAGCCTATATTACTGAGTTTCTTGCTGAAAGAGTCCAAGCGTTTTTCAATCCGGATCAAGCATTCCTTAGATTCAATATTAGCTTGCCAACTTTCTTGCCAAGAGCAAACCATTAATATTGTAATGAATAAAAGATTTTTCATCATTTTACCATTAAATAAACTTGTATACTCAAACTAACAAGCAATTATCAAGTTCCTAGTTGTTTATATATTACTTGTTTTAATTTTTATTTTCTAGGTTCAATGAGTTAACAGCATATTTTACTTGATGAAAAATTGAATAAATATGAAATTTTTTATTTTATTTTGACTAAATTATTAAATATAATAACATCATTGAATTCTATTGCCTGGAATGGAGTTGCCTAGATAGAATTCATATCTAAATTAGGAGAAATGTTTCTCAAAAAATTCACATTTAAGCACTTTAAATAAGTTCTTGTTCATTATATTTTTAATCGAAGTAAAAATATTAAATGAAACAAATTGTTAATTTACTTTTTACCTGTTATTTATACATTAAGTGTGACTTATTTATAATCTATGATTTATATATTTTATTTCTCATAGAAATTCTTAATTTATAAAATGTCAATAACTTCCTGGTATTTCATAAGTCAATTATGTTATTTAAATTATTTTATTTAAGAATTTTTAATTTAAATCCTTTAACACAAATTTATGATAAAAATGATTTAAAAATAATTAATTAGCCCTAATATTATGTTATTTTGTTGTTAAGTAGTCGATTGGGCTAACCAATAGGATATAACCAAGGTACTTCACCCAAGTTATAAATGACTGTATTATAATTCTAAAGTATTTAACGGAATGGTTGTCAAGACTCTCATTAAAAATTCCAATAAATTGAATAAAATTGTCTTAAATATGTAAGAAATAATGTATTACTTAATGGTTTAATCTATAGATTAGTCTCAACTCTAGAATTGATTGAATGCCTTTATTATACCAAATAACGTAAGTTTGGGAATTTCTGTATCCTAAAGGTTGAATTGGAGAAATTGAAGATCAATTTCGTTCAAGTGTATGCTCCAAATAAAGATGATGAATATGAGGTTTTCATTGAGGAGTTGAAGCAGACACTTGATCAAATACTTGCTGGAGAAAGCATTATTGGGGGATTTCAACGCACACGTAGGGGATGACTCTGAGAAGTGATAGGGGGTGGTCGGTAGGCAGGGTGACAACTCCTTGAAACCTAATGGACTCTCATTACTGAGATTTTGTGCAGGAAACGGTTTGTCCATAATGAACACTAATTATCGACATAGAGATGTGCATAAGTATACGTGATATAGAGATACTTTGGCACAGAAGTTAATAATAGATCCCAACATCGGGTCAGTTGACAATAGTCTCTGTTTTCAGTGATGTCTAACTTTTTAGGTGAAGAGAAGCCGATTTCAAATGGAATCAATTGGACGGAAAAGTCGACCGACGCTCTCATCAAAAGCCTTATGTTGTGTCGAAAGGCTATCCTCTCAACCCTATGGGCAGAACTGGTGTCTGTCTGAGAGGGGTTTTGGGTAAATGGGGTCCCAATCACGCGGCGGATCCCATTGTTAGCCGGTTTGTAATGAATTCAAATGAATTTATTGTTTATTTGTGTCTTTCAGTTGGAAAAGGGATACAAACAAACAATTGATGAAAGACTCAAACTCTGGACTTCCGATTCTCCAATTTGTGGCCATTCGTCGTCGAGACACTAAGGAGTGGGCAATTCCTGGGGTGCGAACACTCATTTGACAGTCATTTGTTAGACTCTGTTTTACAGGGAATGGTTGATACGGGAGAGAGAGTTAGTGAAACCGTCAGACGAGAGTTCTTTGAAGAGGCGTTAAATAGTTTGCAATCAAATGAAAGTCAAGTCAAACAAATGAACGACAAATTCAAACAGTTTTTCAGCGCTGGAGTAGAAGTATATCGTGGATATGTTGATGACCCCAGAAATACAGACAACTCATGGATGGAAACAGTGGCCATAAACTTCCATGATGACACTGGACATATACTGGGAGACATAGAGTTGAATGCCGGCGACGACGCCATTGGTGTCCAATGGGTTGATATAAAGAGTTCTCTCAATCTTTATGCCAATCATTTAGACTTTATTGAGAAGACGTGTAAACGTTTGTCTGCGCACTGGAAATGAATTACCTTTTGTTGGGAATGACTGTTAGTGTCCGCTCTTTTAATTAAATTAATTGAAAAACTTTTGAATATAATTCTCTAAAAAAGTATATTTTATTTTAAATATTTTTTTATCTAATATTTTGATTATAAATTATAATAAAATTAATAAAATTTTTATAACAAACATTTATTTATAATTTTTGTATTTGAATTTTTGTAATTTCTTAATATCTTTTAAAACATAAATATTTAAATTTTAAATAAATAAATGTTTGTGATATTAACTCAGAGTATAACTTCAGAATTCTCAGAGTATAACTAATTATTTTCCCTAGGTTACTTTTACAACTTTATTAAAATACAGTCATTTATCAGTTGAGTAAAGTATGACTTGAGTTAACTAATAAGTTTAGTTAAGTAATTCATGAAATCATAGCACCAAAGGTATGACTACAGTAATTTATAATGACTAGATCAATCTGTCTCATGTTTATAATTGGCGCTCAACTTTTCATTTATAATTGATGTGAAGTTAATGAAAACTACCTAGTTAAGTCCATAATATCATACAATATAAACTAAATTTTTAGAAAACATTGATTACACTAAAAATTCTCTCACACTTTACGTTTCATTTAAACTTGAAAATTGGCCACTTGAGATGGACTGGACTAGTGATGTGTACCAGTCATACCTTGAGTACGATTTGACCCTGATTTGAGTACTTTTTGTGCACTTTGGTGTATATGTAAAGGGTATTTAAGTGCAATTTTTCATGTGTTTTGGAGGAGTTGAAGGCGAGCTGCCTATGAGTGCAGTCAACTATTATTTGTTTTAATTATAAAGTATTTTAGAGTCAATGTTTTGTATATGAGGGCAGTCTCTGCACAACAATTCTCTTTTAATTTAATAAAAGTTAATTTTAATTATCGCTCGGCATATAACCCCGTCCAGGAGTCAACGGCGCACAGTTTGGCTCTTGGCATACAACACTAGAGTTAACTATTAATTGTGTTAACTAATTTTTTCCAAATTACTAACGAAAATCTATTTATTAAATACATCTAAAAAATATAATTTACTTAAAAATATATTAAAATATTTAATTTTTAATAATTAAAATTGAAATAATTAAAATTTTTCGACATTATAGGCATATTTATTAATTCACAATTTTAAACGCTATATATAAGAGACTTGTCTAGTATATTTATTCATATTAAAAATATTTAACCAGGTAAATTGTATACTGAATTCTTACTTATTATTTATGCATTGATTTTGTCCTAAATTATCACTTAATGGGTTAAATTACTCTTATAAAACTCCTAACCGAATAAATTTCAATTATTGGTTTTAATTTCAATCCTTTTTGGTATTTTATATTATATTAAATAATGTCAACAATTATTGTGGAGACAATTATTTTATACAGACATTCATGATTTGGGTAAAGTACCTTGGTGTTGTCATATTGCCAATATAATATTGGTTAACTCAATCGATTAGTTGACCCAACTTTTATCAAAGATTAATATTTTTTTGTCTTAAAGAATTAAAATTAACGATTTCCTAAATAATATAAAATACCAAAAAGTATTGAAATTAAAACTAATAATTGAAATTTAATCGGTTAGGTCCAAACCGGTAGGAGTTTTATAATTTTACCCATTAAGTCATAATTTACGACAAATAATTGTTGGCGTTATTTATGTACTTTTGTTAAACTTTTCAAAGCCTTTCAAACCAATCAATTGTTTCAAAGACATGTGTTTTGGGTTTTGAATCAAAACTTAAAATTAATATTTGAGTCAATTTTGTCTATAATTAAAACTTAATTAAAATTTAATTTTTTTTAAAAAATATCTCACAAAGAGTGGGAATCAAAAGGTATTTAATTAATATAAGTTTTAATGGATTTAATTATTATTTATTAATTAAATTGAAATTATTTAATAAATTCATAACAAAATAATGTGTTATGTATTTTAGATAATAATTTTGAAATAATTTACTTTTAAATACAATTAATTTATTCATTGATTTTAATAGAAATGAATTCAAATGAAATGAATTCTTCAGAAATAGTCGAGACTTCAGAAGTGAGACCAGAGATGGACTCAAATGTCATCGAAAGAGACTCATTCAGTGATCGCTTTTGTGACGATTTGTCTGAAGATATTCTCCAGTATTTGTCGATTGAAGACAAACTCAGACTCGAATGTGTGTCCAAACAGTTCCAGAGGACTGTCTTTAAGAAACAGTATTCACTGCCAGTCATAGAAATGATGGAAAATATGAGTTTCCGATCGATTGAAAAATTGGTTAAAAAGTTCACAAAATTAAGTGAAATTGAATTTGATTTTCGCGAAGAAATGTGGAGTAAAGAAGATAATGAGTTCATTGACTTCAGCTCTGGTCAAAACTGGTCCCGTTTTATGATATTAAAGCGAATGTTTGTTGAAATCCTTATAAAATACTGTAAAGATTTGCGAAAAATTTGCTTTAATTATAAAGAATTGGATTTTATTAATGAAAATTTCATTCAAAAGTTCGGCAAAAGTTTGGTTTCATTCAAATTGGACTCAGACTGGGATTACGAACTGTGGGGTAACTGTTGTTTATATATAATTTTTGTTAAATTAATTAATAAAGTTATGATATTTCATTAATAATGGGATTTATTACAGATTTTCTATCGTTTTTAAAATACTTCCCAAACATTGAAGAACTAATTCTTGAAGCACTTCCAGAATCCATTAAATTTCGTTTCAGACAATTGAAGAGATTAGAGATCAATACTGCAGTATATGAACAACATTTGGATGGTTTGGAAATATTGACTAAAAACCACAGAAAGAGTTTAAAACATTTGAAAATAAGTGATAAAGACTTCGATGAAGACATGAATTATGTGAAAATATTTACTATAATTTCTAAACTCAAGAATTTAATTGATTTGGAGATTAAATTCGATTTATTTCATAAGCGATTCGACACTAAATTAAGACAAATAGCAATGAATTGCAATCAATTGAAAAGACTTTCAATTAGTTATACAATCGATAATAATATGAGTTTTTCAGATCTGTTGTCATCACTGATGAGATTCAAAGCATTGAAACGATTGGAAATACTTATGAAAAGAAATGACGAGAAGACACCACAAACTGATTTGTCGGCACTTTTCAAATGTGAAGCCTTTCGGGATTTGACTCATTTGCAGCTCTGGTTCGATGACAGGTATAAAATACCATTTGATGCCAATAATGTCTTTAAAGGCATTGAAAAGAATTTCCCAAAACTTCAGTCATTAATAATTGGGGGAAAAATAGGTTTCAATTGCAATGAATATACGGCAGATATTCTGAGCCAACTCTCAAACCTTCAAACTATTGGTTTATTGATAACTAAAGAGTCACCAAAAGATGAAATCGAGACTCAATTGAAAGAGAAGTGCAAACGAATCATAAATATTATTATAGAATTCAACGAAAAATCAGAGGACTTCGACTCAGAAAATTCAGAAGACATGGACTCAGAAGATGAGGACTCAGAAGACAAGGACTCGAAAGACATGGATTCAGAAGACAAGGACTCGAAAGACATGAATTCAGAAGACATGGACTTAAAAGACAAGGATTCAGATAAAGATTAATAATTATTTTAATTTTGAAAAATAAACTCAATTTTGATATCAAAATAAAATATTTGATTTTTTAAAACAATTTTCTTAAAATGTGCCGAAAAATCCAATTATTAATTATATTTGAATTAATTAAATAAAAAAATAGATTTAAAAGTTTTGAATTTATTTTATCAATTAACATATGACCTTGTTTATCCCTATTTTAATGGAAGACTTATATAACCGAATGATATTAATGTTAAGTATCAATAATTTTAACCAGAGATGGCCAAAGACTTCGTCTATTTTTCCATCTAAGGGAATATTTTGAAAATCACTCCTATTACTTTTGTTCTTTATCTTGTTTAGGCTCTAGGTCAGGGGGTTATTTTGATAATTTTTCGACCTCAGAGGAGTGGGTATTTCGGAATACCCTTTTAGTCATCTCAGGTTTTAACTATTGGTTACAACTTAATAACCCAAAGATAAATTGGTTTATATTAATTGGTGTCCAATAGTATTATCTATACTTAAAAACTTAATTTGAAATAATTTTTAACTTATTTCAACTAAAACTGTTTTGAAGTGAAATCACTTAATATTCAATGTTTGTCAAAACAAACCATTAAAAAGTTATAAATTAATTGAATAACTTTTGAATTCTATTAATTATGAGATAATACATGTAATACTCAATAAACTCAAACTTGTTCATTTATGTTAACCAATATTCTATCACCAAGGTGTTTTTTAATGAATGATTTATAACTTTTTAATTAATCCCTATTTTAATGTATTGTATTTCTATATCTTTAACTCAAGTTTGGTCTCAACTGAGTTACAGATTCTGAGACTTTAAATAAACATAAAAAACTTCCCAAATATGTAGTGATTATTGATTTAGACATCGATATTAAAGCAGAAATTTATGGTCAAAATTACATATAACACAAATAGGTTATGATCAAGCAACATCCATTTAACATTCCAAATAGCTTTTAATACCCCACATAATAATGAAGTATTGACAAGATAATCTTAATGTTCATTAATTTAGAAGTTTATTGAAATGTATGTAACCAACAATGAAAAACCTCAGGATTCTCAGTATTTAGTTAAATGTTAACTATTTTAGTCATGAATCATAATTACCTTGAACCTTTCTAGACATTTTTATTTTAAACAAAAATAACTCAAGGTTGTTTAAGCACACAATTTGAATTTGGTTATACATGTTCAATGATTCTTCTAATGATAATTTT